>VDFB02378841.1:0-24767 GCA_007258455.2 Sequoia sempervirens
AGAAGCTAAAACTTAGGATATATCATCCATTGAAACTCATAAACAATACCAAAGATTTGCACAGGAATAGGATCAACATAGAAGAAATGTAGAGCACAATACTGGAGCACACTCAGAACACATACTCAACACTGCCTTCATTATTTCTTAATTTTCTCAAAAGAACTTGGCATCAACACACTTGAAACTTCATAAATATAGCTCCATGTGCTGTAAACACTTCTACAGTATCTCAACTATACAAGTACCATTTGCAATCACTCTGAACTATGTTGACATCAATGACAACACTACCAGACTCATCCATACTTGAAACAATCTCCCCCTTTGTCATTTATGGCATCACATGATGTGAAAAACCATCAAAGACAACATACATACTCTCCTACTAATTCTTCTCTTTCTTTTTCAGATTAGACAACCTGCACAAGCACTTCTGCACTCTCTTCTCCTTACAATATTTTCTCTCTCCCTTTGAATTTTTCACATGAATTTCTCTCCCCCTTTGACATAAATGGAAAAGAAAGGTTTTGCATGAAACATCTACCATATAAAGCTTTGATCACTCCCCCTTAAGAGTGCACCCATACCACATACTGCAGCAAAGCAACTCTCTACTCCTCCTGAGGAGTAGATCATAATCATCAGTCTAGATCAAAAAGAATTTGTGAATCCACTGGATTGATGCACCTCCATGTGCACCAAATTCAAGGAAGGAGGGGTAGTAACCCATAACTTCCCCCTAAGATACTAAAAATTATCCTTCAAAAGGTCCTTAGTGAATATGTTAGCAATTTGTTCCTTGGTAGACACATATTCAAGTCTGACTTCATTCAGCAACACCTTCTTCCTCAAGAAGTGATACCTGATAGATATATACTTTGTCCTAGAATGCATCACTAAATTCTTTGAAATGTTTATTGCACTTGTATTGTCAAAAAATATGGGGATAGGCCCATCACATATCACATCTATGTCCTCTAAAGTTTTCTTCATCCAAAGTACCTATGTACAATAGGATGTTGCTACAATATACTCAAATTTTGCAATAGATAAAGAAACTAAATCCTATTTCTTACTCAACCATGAGACCAATCTTCCTCCAAGAAAGAATGCACCACCACTTGTACTCTTCCAGTCATCTACACAACTAGCCCAATTTTCATCTATGTAGGCATTCAAGGTGAAATTAGTATCCTTAGGATACCATAGACCATAATCTGGAGTCCCCTTAAGATATCTGAATATCCTTTTCACAACTATAACATGTGTCTCTTTAGGTTCTCCTTGAAATCTTGCAACCAAACAAACTGCATGCATGATATCTAGACTAGTAACAGTAAGATACAACAGTCCACCAATCATGGATCTGTACATGCTCTGTTCAACTTTAGAAGATTCATCATCCTTACTTAGTTTACATTCGATTACCATAGGGGTGCAGACTAGTTTGGAGTCATCCATTCAAAACTTCTTCAACAATTCCTTAACATACTTAGATTGTGAAATGAATATCCCCTTATTAGTTTGATTAACTTGAAGTCCAAGGAAGAAATTCAACTCACCAATCATAGACATTTAAAAATCTTTTTGCATCTCTTTTGCAAATTTATTACACATACCTCCATTTCCACCAAAGATAATGTCATCATCATATACCACAACAATCAATTTTTTTTTTTCTCTCAACTTTAAAATAGAGATTGTTGTTAGCAAAGCCTTTGATAAATCCTTGCTATGTCAAGTATCTATCCAACCTTGCATGCCATGCTCTGAGAGCCTATTTGAGTCCATATAGTGCCTTTTTCAACTTGTAGACCATGTCTAGTTTATCTGATAACTAAAATCCTTATGGTTGTTCCATGTACACTTCTTCCAATTCTCCATTCAAGAATGTAGACTTGACATCCATCTTGTATAATTTAAAATCTTTATGAGCTTAAAATGCCAAGAACATCCAAATGGCCTCCATTCTTTCCACCAGTGTAAATGTCTCTTCAAAATCTATTCCTTCAACTTGTGAATAACCTTTCCATATAAGTCTTGCTTTCTTTCTTACCACTTCACCATCTTAATTCAACTTATTCCTGAACACCCATTTTGAACCAATTACATTCTTGTTCACTGGTCTAGGAACCAATTCCCATGTTTGATTCTTCTCTATCTGTTGCAATTCCTCTTTCATTGCTCTAACCCAACTCTCATCTTTGCACGCCTCATTCACAGTCTTAGATTCTACTTTAGAAAGTATGAACCCCAATCTTAGACTTGCACAAACACAACAAACAAACAAATAATTAGATTCAATGCAAGCTAAGATTAAGAATCCCCATGAAATCCATTCAAATTATGCTTAAAATAGGAAATAAAGATTGAAAACACAAGATAAGAAAGAAAGTAAATCCTAATTAAGCATGAAAACTCTTGATCCCATGGGGGAATTGGTGCCAATCTGATGTGGAAATTGGCCATTTCCCAACTCCTATGCAAGCTTTGATGATTTGGTGATTATTGATCCACTTTGATAATTTCTTTAAATGAACTCCATGGAGAAAACCTATAATAACCTAGCTATGACTTGATGAAATGGATGAGAATGATAATGCTTGAAGATAAAATTGAGTATAGTAAACTTGCTTATAGATAACCTCTCTATTTATAGAACAATTTGATGAGAGAAAAGGCAAAATGGATGAATGTGGGATAACAACCCAACCAATAGGAAGAAGCCACTTGTCATCATGTGAATGGGCATAGGATGTGCACATTTTGATGAATGTGCCCATAAATGCAATTAGGTGAAATTTTAAAATAATGAAATGACATGTTGGAGGGAGAAAGAATGGCTTATATGCCATTTGGCTCAATGCACAAGGACATATAAGGTGAGTTAAATACTTTGCTGGAAGGAAAAATCCCATTTGGAGGGATTTTCAAATTTGGAGGAATATTCCTTCAAAGATGCCATGTTGAGAGAAAATAGAGAATTTATAAATCAATTAAATTGATTTATTTGTGCAAGTGGAAAAATATAGAGGATGTGACATGATTTAAGATTAGATTAACCAAGATTTTATTAATTTAAGAGGAGATTAAGTGATTTGATTATTTGACTTAGATTTTGGATTAAAATAAATCAGAAGGAGAGGAAAATGATTTTAGACTTAGTTAAATAAATATTTTGATTTAATTAACCAAAAGAGATGATGTTATATTAAATTAGATAAATGTTTGATTTATTTAATTTAATAGAGGAACTTTAGAGGTTTAATTAAATAAAATGAGTTATTTAATTAAAATAGAGATGAGGGAATTAAATAAAAATGATTTATTTAACTAATGAGGAATAATGACTTAACTAGATAAAATTGATTTATTTATTTAAGAGAAGAAAATTGATGAATTTAATCAAATAAGGGTTATTCAATTAAATGATTAGAAAAGAGGTTGATTTAGGACAAAGCAGTGTTAGTTAAATCAAGATCAGATGTGTAATGCCAATTAGTACATTTTTCATGTCTACATTTTCCTCCTCTTTGAAGCGATGCACTTGTTGCATTGGTTCAAAGAATAAACATGTCTTGATCGAAAGCCAAAAAAAATTCTGATTTTCAAAAATGCCACAATGCTGCCCTAGCAAATGAAACATGCTGCTATACTGCCCACTCAAGTGATCGAGCGGAAATGTTAATTTTCTTATCAAGATCACGATAAAATGCGAGAGGAGTGGTTCTACTAATTAGAGGAAAAAAGACAATTCTTTAGAAAGATAAGATATTTGACATAGACAATTTTGATGATGTATAGATAGTCATCGACCATGGGTAGCCTCCTGTATATTTTGAGATATCACACAAATTTAGATAGAAATGTTAGTAAAGATAGAAGAATAAGAAGAAATGAGATGGTGAAAGAGAGGATCCAACAAGTCCATGATATGAGAAGACCTTATTGGAGATAATGATGAGAGATGGATGATGTTCGCTTGTCGAGAGTTGGGATTTTCAAAGGGCCAATTACCTTATGTTTGATTACACACGTGGTATGATGCATCAAGGTATAAAAAACAAGGATGTTGTTGTACCTAGTGTGACGAAATTTGAATCAAAAATCAGATAGGAGTATTTCTGTTCACACCTGGTATGTGGAACCTTATTTAGAATGCAACTCAGCTATCTCAAACACCTCGGACCAAAACATAGAAAGGAAACCCTTCCCATGTGGTCAACAATACATTCGAAACACCCTCCCCACAAACCAAACAAAGCACACATGACCAAAGTTATATTACAAGAATATCCAATAAGCATAGCAAACAAAAGATAATGATAATTGCCCCATTCCTATCTCTCTAAATCCTTCATTTTGACTTCATTGAGAGGTCCTTGGAATGAGCGTAAATAAGATAAATTCAACAAGATAAAATCAAGTAAAAAAACAAGCTAATGTTCTTCATACTGCTAGCCAAGAATAAACTATGATGATGCCTTATGTTGAAGTCCATTGTATGAAGGATTCATGATCTGGGGGACATTTTTTAGTGAAATTTGAAGTGTCTCCAATACTCCATAATTCAGCACCATCAGAAAGAGTTTGATGTCCTGATTCCAACGCAACTCAAATGAAGCGAAAAGGAGTCCGTTTGCTCAAGTTATGGCCAGTCAAACTTTTAGTCAAACTACCATCAGGGGTCATCCAGAAGGAAAAAAATGATCATCTCAGAAATTGACAGAAGTGGCATCAAATCAAAGGGCTCGTCGAGATGATTCTGGCAATGTTTGTTTCATCGAAATCTGACATCGTATGCTCAAGATATTGGAAGTCAAAGTTTGGTTGACTTGAAGGTACAAATGATGACATCATCATGCTGACGTGTTAGTCCGTACAGTACGGAAGCTAAGTGGAAAAATTGGCGCAAGACATGTGGCATGTGAGTCAGATGGTACAAACCAATCAGCGGGTGACACGTGGCACCCAGTCAGCGTACGGATATCCTCGTGAGCGGCTTTGTCAGCATACACATCGGCAGGTTTCAGCTAATCACAGCTCGACATGTGTCCCTTCACCATCGGCGATTTCATTGGGTTGTTTAAACAAAAGTTGTTGGGGCTTGACCCCATGACCTCGCACCTAACGGTTAGCCGTTTAGCTATTGAACCCGTCGGTGGTTGTTAATTATATTAAGGCCGAAGTTGTTTTTGATGTAGAAAATTGTGGGTATGGTTGTAAAACGAGGCCGACGAGATTGGAACCACCAACCCCACGGCCACCAAAAAATTTTATGAACCGTTGAGCCACCGAACTCTCTACACTTAAAAAGGGAGGTCAATTTTTTTTGGCATATTTGTGTACCCGAATATATAACAAATGGCTTATTAAATCCTAAAACAAACAAAATTACCTCCAACCCTCCAACAAAAAGGGTCTTATAAATACAAAACCAACTTTGTACGAGTTAGTAAGGGAGTTAGGAATTTTTTTTGATGGTTAAGCCTTTTTAGGAAAATTTTATGTATAAAAAGAGGGATAAAGATTGAATTTGCAAAGTCCAAGTGGTGAGAATGAGAGAAAGCTCAGGAGATTTTGAAGACATTTCTGCACATCAGAGGAACGCCATGCTACTGTGCTTGAAGGAGATAGTCTTGAAGCAATTGTAATTATTTTTGGAGTATAATCGGATCTGTCACTCCATTGGAGATAGGCCCGGAGATGTAGTCCTTACGGATGAACTCTGTTATCAATTGCGTTTGTTCTCCTCTTTATCTTCTCTCTTTCTTTTCAGTTCATTATCTTGGCAAGCAAATTATTTTCATTTGTTCATTTAAGCATTGTATTAAGTTATCGTTTACGTTAAGCATTCTATAAGCAATTTCCCTAGATCCTAAATAGATCAAGTTGGTATCAGAGCTTTGTGTGTGGCTAGTATTGCAGAAATTGAATGCTAACGAGATCTAGGTTTCAATGAGGTGAAGGAGAACTTGAAGAATATAATCCAGAGATTGGAAGACGAAGAGCTAATCCACCGTCACAGATGGAAAAAATAGGTGGACAAAGTTCAAAGCTCAGTGATAAGGATTTCTAGAAGCTATTTCTGGATATGAAGGCGATGGTGGACGAACTTTATGTAGAAAAGAAGAAGCGCAAAAAGGGAAGTTCTTCAAAGCACAAGAAGCAGGAAGATCAGAAAGACACAAAGGAGAAAACTCCAGAAACTCCTTCTCCTCCATCTTCTCCCTCTTCTTCTCCTCCCCCTTCTCCTCCTTCTCCTTCTCCTTCTTCTAATGTAAATCCATTTAAGAGCATGTCTAAGCTTGTTATTAAGCTAGATGTAAAATTTGAGTTACCTAAATACTGTGGGGAGTTAAATGCTAAGAAGTTAGATGATTGGGTCCAGCAAGTAGAAGTGTACTGTAGGATTCAAGGCCTAGTAGAAGATGCTTCTAGGATCCAATTAGCCACTCTCCGGTTGGGAGGTATAGCTCTCACCTGGTGGGAGAGTAAGACTCGGGAAGAAATTGCTCACCATGGTCAAGTTAATATGTCTTGGATGGAGTTTGTTGCTGCCCTTAGGAAACAATTATATCCTTTAGGTTACATGCAACAGTTAACCATGAATTGGAAAACCTTTAGGCAAGGTAAGGGGCAGTCTATCCAGGATTATACTCATGAATTTAGAAAATGGGCTATTGCTTTAAATGTTCCATTGTATGCTCAAGACACATTACTTAAGTACATAGGTGGTTTGCATTCTTACCTTAGGCACACTATTTTGATGTTGAGTCCCAACAATCTAGACGAGGTGTTTGTTCAAGCTACTCATTTAGAGTCAAGGGGTAAGAACACTTTTAGTGACAACTTTTCCAAGAAGCCATCTAAGTTCGAGGGTAAGTCTAAAGGGAAAGAAAAAGACAAAGATAAAGGCAAAGGGAAGAAGACAGCTACAGCTAAGAAAGAGGGTGAGAAACCCACGTGCGCCCATTGCAAGAAAGAGGGGCATGATGATTCAAGATGTTGGAAGCTTCATCCTGAGTTGAGGCCAAAAAGATATGGAGGTAATAAAGGAAAGAAAAAGACTACTGCAGTGATTCAATAGGATCTTGGTTCTGACTCCAAAGATGAGACAAAGATTGTTGCTATCGGAATCCAAGGTAAAGGGAAAGGTATATCTCTCTCATCTGATGCAAGTTTTTCTAATGTCAGTGCAAGTACAAGTAAAGAATCTTCTCCTAAGGTTGATAAGCAAAGAAATGAATTGTTTCACATTCATGTTGTAACAAAACACACTAAGGTTGATACATTGTTTGATACTGGTTCCCAAGTCAACTTAATATCTGAGGAAGTGGTAAAGAAATTAAATTTGGCTACAACACCTCATCCAAAGCCATATCCACTTGGATGGGTTTGCAATGATGCACAATTACAAGTAACTAAACAGTGTAAATTGAGATTTGCTATCACTACAAACTTTGTTGATGAGGTAGAAGTAGATGTAGTTCCTTTGGATATTTGTGGGCTTGTGTTGGGAAGTCCTTATCTTTATGATAGAAAAGCAATCTTTTATAGGGGGGAGAATAAGTATCATCTTTTTAAAGATGGGGTAGAATACATTGTACGGGCACATAAGGTGAAGACTAATCTTACACTAGTTAATGTTGGTCAAATGAAGAGGTTGGTCAACTCAAGTAAGAACTTTATATTAATGCTTGTAAAATCCAAAGAAGATGATAAATTTAAGGCCTTCAAGGGGTGTGACCCAAAAAATAAAACTGAAATGGTCAAGATTATTTCCGTTTATGATGACTTGTTTTAGGAACCAAAGGGATTGCCACCCAAGAGAGAGATACAACATGAAATCCAGTTACAGCAGGATGCGCCACTTCCTAATATCGGCATGTACTGTTTATCTATTATGGAGAATGAGGAAATTAAAAAGCAGGTTCAAGAGTTGGTGGAAAAAGGAGTTATTCATCCTAGTACATCTCCTTGTGGTTCTCCAATTGTGTTGGTTCCAAATAAAGATGGAACTTGGAGGATGTGCATCGACTACCACGCCTTGAACAAGATAACAGTAAAGAACAGGTATCCTCTTCTCAGAATTGATGATTTACTTGATCAATTAAAACATGCAATTTATTTCACTTAGATTTGTGAAGTGGTTATCATCAAATAAGAATTGCAGAAGATGATATTTGGAAGATTGCATTTAAGACAAAACAGGGACTGTTTGAGTGGTTGGTATGCCTTTTGGGCTTTGTAATGCACTAGCTACCTTTATGAGAGTCATGAATGATGTCTTTCATCCTTTTATTGATGATTTTGTCATAGTCTATCTAGATGATATTCTTGTATTCAGTCAAACTTGGGAAGATCATGTAAGTCATGTAAAGAAAGTCTTTGATGTATTGAGAAAAGAAAAATTGTATGTAAAGATGTCTAAATGTGAATTTGCTAAGACATCCTTAGTGTACTTAGGCTATGTCGTAGGGGGTGGTCAATTGAAAGTAGACCCTATGAAGGTCGAAGCTATTGTAAACTGGCCTAAGCCAAGTACAGTCATAGAGGTCAGAAGTTTCCTAGGTGTAGTTCAGTACTGGAGAAAGTTTATTGCAAATTTTTCTTATATAGCATCACCATTGCATGCATTAACTAGTACGAGAGCAACTTTTCAGTGGGGAGGTCCACAACAAAAGGTTTTCGACACTTTGAAGGGAAAGTTGAGCACCGCACCAGTTTTGGCCTTACCAGATCTACATCAACCATTTGAGATCGAGATAGATGTGAGTGGATTTGTCATGGGAGCAGTACTCATGCAAGGAGGTAAACTAGTTTGTTACCACTCTAAAACTTTTTCAGGAGCAGTAAGTAACTATCCCGCTTATGATAAAGAACTTTATGCTTTAGTTCAGAGTGTTAAAAAATGGAAACATTACATAATGGGGAAAGAAACTGTAATCCACACTGATCACCAACCACTTTAGTATTTGCACACACAAACTAAACTACAACAAAGTAGGCACTTTCAGTGGATGGGTTTTTTGCAACAGTTTCATTTGGTTATTAAGTATAAGAAAGGTACCCATAACAAAGTAGCAAACATGCTCTCTAGGCCTCCTATGATGAATGTTTTGATAATCCTTTAGAATAGTTCTATGGTTCATGAAAGTTTTCAAGAACAATATGCTAATGATGAGAACTTTAAGGATATCTATGCTGCTTTAATGAAAGGTAAACATGTAGAAGAGAAAGATTATTATGTGCAGGATAAACTGTTATATCACTTGGGAAAATTATGTGTTCCAAAAGATGAACAAGCACAGGTTATTAGAGAAGCACATACCTCATTGATTGCAGGACACTTTGGGGTAAACAAAACATTGACTCAGCTGCAGAAATATTGTTATTGGCCTCGTATGCAAGAAACTGTAACTAAATATATTAGAGGTTGTGTTATGTGTGCAACTAGTAAGCCTAGTAATAGGAAGTTGGGATTGTACACACCTCTACCTGTACCTTCTCGTCCATGGGAAAGTGTGTCAATGGACTTTGTTGGGGGGTTACCTATGTCTAGGAAGGGACATGATTATTTGTATGTAGTAGTTGATCGGTTCAGCAAAATGTGTATCTTAATGCCATGTAAAAGCAAGTCACTGCTGAATTGGCTCAGATGTACTTTCAATTTGTATGGGTTCATTTTGGGTTACCTACTTCTATTGTATCGGATCGATTCGATTCTTGGGGGAATTTTGGTCAGCTTTGTGGGGACTCATGGACACCAGACTGAAGAAGAGTACAGCCTTCCATCCGCAGACCGATGGATAGACAGAGGTTGTAAATAGGATAGTTGTGCATCTACTCAGAGGGTATTGCAGCAAGCATCCTAAGTTGTGGGATGAGAGTCTTCATTATGTGCAACATGCCTACAACCATGCAGCACACTCTTCTACTAAGAGGTCTCCTTTTGAGACATGCTTTGGTTATGTGCCCAAGACACTGATGGATTTTTCTTTTGGGAAAGATGATGTTGAAGATGGACGCCATGATGCAGAGAAGGCTTTGAAGTTCATCCAGAAGGTCCAAGCAATTCATCAGGCAGTGGAAGCACAGTTGGAACAGAGCCAAGCAAAATACAAGGTTCACCATGACAAGCATCGTACTGATCATCATTTTCAGGTTGGAGACCGAGTTTGGTTACACATCAGCAAGGAAAGGATGCAAGGTGAAGGTAAAATGCTTAAGCCAATTAGGTATGGTCCTTTTGAGATCCTTGAGAAGATTGGTACTAATGCCTTCCGCCTCAATCTTCCTCCATACATGCATATTTACTCGGTTGTCAATGTTGAGAATTTGAAACTGTATGAGCCTCCAATGATCCTAGATGAAGTTACAGACATTCAAGTTCCATCAGTTGATGACCTTTCACCAGAGTACATGTCAGAGTTGCCAGAAGATGTTATTCTCGATAGGAATGTCAGAACTTCATGAAGAGGAGATGTTGAGTACCTCAGAGTGGGCCTGAAGGGGATACAACCAAGCAAAGCAAGATGGATGGAGATTGGTAAAGTGAGGGAACTTTACCCTCACTTACTTTCCAAGTAATCAAGCTTTCGGAGGTCCAAAAGCTCTCCAGTGGGGAGGCCTAATCTAGGGGACATTTTTTAGTGAAATTTGAAGTGTCTCCAATACTCCATAATTTAGCACCATCAGAAAGAGTTCGACGTCCTGATTCCAACCCAACTCGAACAGAGCGAAAAGGAGTCCGTTTGCTCAAGTTACGGCCAGTCAAACTTTCAGTCAAACTACCATCAAGGGTCATCCAGAAGGTGAAAAAATGATCATCTCAAAAATTGAAAGAAGTGGCGTAAAATCAAAGGGCTCATCGAGATGATTCTGGAAACGTTCATTTCGTTGAAATCCGACACCGTATGCTCAAGATATTGGCAGTCAAAGTTTGGTTGACTTGAAGGTACAGATGATGACGTCATCATGCTGACATGTCAGTCCGTACAGTATGGAAGCTAAGTGGACCAATCAGCGCAAGACACATGGCATGTGATTCAGATGGTATGGACCAATCAGTGGGCAACACGTGGCACCCAATTAGCGTATGGTTATCCTGGTGAGCGGCTTCGTCAACATACACATCAGCAAGTTTCAGCTAATCACAGCTCAACACGTGTCCCTTCACCATCAGAGATTTTGTTGGGTTATTTAAAAAAATAAATTTGGGGCTCGACCCCATGACCTTGCACCTATTGGTTAGCCATTTAGCTGTTGAACCTGTCGGTGGCTGTTAATTATATTAAGGCCGAAGTTGTTTTTGATGTAGAAAATTGTGGGTATGGTTGTAAAGCGAGGTCGGCGGGATTGGAACCACCAACCCCGCAGCCACCAAAAATTTTATGAACTGTTGAGCCACCAAACTCTCTACGCTTAAAAAGGGAGGTCAATTTTTTTAGCATATTTGTATACCCGAATATATAACAAATGGCTTATTAAAGCCTAAAACAAACAAAATTACCTCCAACCCTCCAACAAAAAGGGTCTTAAAAATACAAAACCAACTTTGTACGAGTTGGTAAGGGAGTTAGGAATTTGTTTTGATGGTTAAGCCTTTTTAGGCAAATTTTATGTATAAAAAGAGGGGTAAAGATTGAATTTGCTCAGGAGATTTTGAAGACATTTCTGCACATTAGAGGAACGTCATGCTGCTGTGCTTGAAGGAGACAGTCTTGAAGCAATTGTAACTATTTTTGGAGTATAATCGGATCGGTCACTCCGTTGGAGAGGGGCTCAGAGATGTAGTCCTTATGGACAAACTTCGTTATCAATTGTGTTTGTTCTCCTCTTTATCTTCTCTCTTTCTTTTCAGTTCATTATCTTGGCAAGCATATTATTTTCATTTCTTCATTTAAGCATTGTATTAAGTTATCGTTTACGTTAAGCATTCTATAAGCAATTGCCCTAGATCCTAAATAGATCAATTCATCCTAAGACATGACGATATCAGATGATTGATTTGGGACTGATTGGATGATAAGCTATTGATACGAAAAGTTGACTAACTTGTTTACTGACTGATTTAGGCTTGAGACTTTTGACATTTAGGTTTTCATTTTTGACTACTAGACTTGTTTCCAGTTGTTTTACCAAAAGGTGATGATGATGATTGTTTTATTATGAGTGATGTTTATTTTGGGTGATAGTAAGATGAGATGGATGAATGATTTTTTTCTATTTTTTGAATGTTTTTGATCTTTTTGAAATGTTTTGAGGCTGTTTTTGGTATTTTTGAGATTTTACAAGTGTTTTGATTTTCCAAATTTTCAAATGTTTTTGGGTTTTCTTAGATTTTGACCAAGAGACTAGCCTAAAGACCTATCCTAGGGGCCTCGGGGGCTGATCAATAGATTAGCCTTGCCTACGTTATACATGTAGAGACCTCGTAGTTCAACTAATGATTCAACCAATTTACAGATGAAGATATAAACATGATGAAAATCTAGTTTATTACAATGGACTACTAGAGGACTGACCTAGATGTCTTGGGGGATGATCAAAGATCAACCTTTCCTACGTTCAAGGCTTAGAGGCCTACAGTTTGACAAGATGACTTTGTTTTTGAATTTTTGACTTTTTTGACCTATTTTTCGATTTTGATGTGATTTGAATGTTTTTGGATTTTTTGGTTTTAAGATCTCCAAGAATGTACACGAATCCAATACCACGTAGGACATGCCTCCAACATGATGAGGTAGACTACTTTGATATAGGCAGGAAAAACTGACCTTTGGAATAGGCCGAGTAGCTCCAGGAGGGGTCATGACACGAACACAAAACCAAGCTATGGTGTGGATGTGGATAGACAATGCATGTGATGGGATGGATGGAATGCGATGGATGGGTGAATGATGCATAGAAAATCATGGAGACCAAGGTGGATGGAGAGTGCTTATTTACACATGGTGCCTGTTTGCCAGGTTTTTACCAAGGTACTTTCCCATAGCACCACCGAAGTGGTTTTCACTAGAGGATGATTATTTTTCTCTTTATTGTTTTTCAATCCTTTTTCTTTTTCTTTTTTTCTTTTTTTAGATTTTTTAATTTTTAAAATTTTTTTGTTGTCACCAAGATGCCTGTTTTCTAGGTTTTCATCAAGGTGACCATTTTTTTAGGACTTTTTATGTATTTTCAGTTCTATACCTCAAAATATTTAGGCATAAAACTTTTTGATATGTGAACTATTCATGGGATCTTACAGGGGTTCCCCTTTGGGTGTTGACAACTAATATGCCCCTAATTTGTAGCTTGCTATGATGACAAATGGGCCCAACCAATTAGGCTCAAACTTTCCCTTATTGTCTGAATTAGACACGTTCTTCTGATTTTCTTTCAATACTAGTTCCCCGACTTGGAAGGTTCTACTTCTAATCTTCTTGTTATAACTTCACTTGAGTTGATTTTGATACACTTGTAGATGGTTCAAGGCATTCAAATGCTACTCTTCCAACAAATCCAGCTTGTTTAGTCATGAATTCTATTACTCTTCATCCGTGATGTGGTTTTTTAGTGATATTCTTAATGATGGGAGCTTGATATCGATGGGTAGTATGGATTTTGATTCGTAGACCAGGGAAAATGGGGTGGCTCCTGTGGGTGTGCAGATGCTAGTTTGATAGGCCTAGAGGGTGGGATTTAGTTGTTGATTCCAGTCATGACCTATGTTATTGACTATTTTCTTAAGGATTTTTAGAATGGTTTTATTGGTGGCTTCTACTTGGCCATTTCCTTGGGGATAGTATGGTGTGGAAAAGTGGTGTTGGATCTTGAATTTCTCACATAAGTTGTGGACATCTCAATTCTTGAATGGTGTCCCATTATCTAAGATGATGGCTTGAGGGAAACCGTAGTGGCATACAAGGTAGTTCAAGATGAACTTTGATATCTGCTTTCTAGTTATGTATGTCATTGGTATGGCTTCCACCCATTTTGTGAAATAATTGATGGTGGTGATGATGAATTTTTGGCCACTGGATGAGGTTGGGGTGATTTTTCTAACAAGATCGAGCCCCCACTACGAGAAGGGCCATGGAGTGACAATAGGATAAAGCTCTTGAGCTGGAGCATGGATGAGATCTCCATGCTTTTGACATTGTAAGCACTTTCTAACATAGTGAATGGGATTCCTTTTCCATGATGGGCCAATAGTATTATGTTCTTAGAAATTTCTCGGCCAAGGTCATACCATTCAAATGGGAGCCACATATGTCATTATGCACCTCAGTTAGAGTGGTCAAGGCCCCCTCAGGGTTCAAACACCTTAACAAGGTTCCTTCTATGCTCCTACGATATAGGGTATCTCCTAGGATCACAAAATGAGATGTTTTCTTGATGAAGGTTCTTTTTAGGCTTGAAGGAAAATCAGCTAGGAGGACTCCTATCCTTAGGTAGGTGTAGATTTCATGGTACCAGGGATCACCAAGACTAATGATTTCACATACAAACTCCAACTCTGGTACCTTGAATGTACGTATGAGAAGCTACTCTACCAAGAATTCATGCTTTGGGACATTGCAAGGGATATACAGGAGGGATCCGATCATTGCCATGGCATCCACTGCTTTGTTGTTTTCTCTCGAAATTTGTTCAATGTGATATCTATGAATGACTCCTTGAGGCTCTCCACCATTTTTTTGTAAGGAGTCAGCTTATCATCCTTTGATACTTGTCATTCACTTGATTTATTATAAGCCACGAGTCTCCATATACCTTAAGAGCCATTATGTTCCACTGCATTGCTATCCTAAGACCTATGGTCAACGCCTCATATTCTACTATGTTATTGGTGCATGGAAATGCCAACTTGTAGGACCTTAGTATATAATCCCCCTGTGGGGTAATGAAGAAGATCCCAACTCTTGATCCATGTTGTGTGTGGGAGCCATCAAAGTAGAGCTTCAAATGGTTAGCTATGTTCATGTTGAAAATGGACTCGTCAAGAAACTCTGATATGAGTGGATTCTCTGAGTAGATAGGTGCTTCTGCAATTTGGTTTGCAATTACTTGGCCTTTGATTTCCTTTTTTTCTACATACTCAATGTCATATTCTGCTAATATCATAACCCATTTAGCCATTCTTCTTGTGAGAATTGCTTTTGACAATAGGTACTTGAGAGGATCACTTTTGGTGATGAGCTTGATCTTGTGTACCAACATGTAGTGTCTAAATTTTTGTGAGGAAAATACCACCGCTAGACAAGCTTTCTCAATAAATGAGAAATTCAACACATGCCCCACCATTGTACTACTGATGTAGTATATGGCTCTCGACACTTCATTTTCATCCTACTATGCTAGGAGAGCACTGAGGGCTACTGTTGTCATTGATATGTAGAAAATCAAGGGCTTTCTTGGAATCAGTGGCATGAGGACTGAGGGTGTGAGTAGATATTCTTTGATTTTGTTGAAGGCTTGGTCACACTTATCATCCCATTTATATGCTACTCCCTTGTGAAGTAGATGAGAATACAGGGCATGTTTATCTACTAGTTGTGCTATGAATCTATGGATGGACTAAAGCCTACCTTGGAGACCTCTCAACTATTTCAATGTTTTGGATGCCTCCATCTTGAGGATTGCTTTTACCTAAATTTTAGGGCCTATTTCAATGCCCCTCATTAACACTATATATCCTAGCAATTTTCCTGACTATACGTCAAAGACACACTTCTATGGATTTAAGTGGACCTTGTATTCCTCCAACCTGTCGAAGATAGCACTCAACAATGCTATGTGATCTTTCCTCTTTCTAGATTTACCTAGTATATCATCAATGTAATCTTCCATAGTTTTGTGGATCATGTCATGAAAGATTAATGTCATAGCTCTCTGATAGGTGTCTCCAACATTCTTTAAGTTGAGTGGCATCAGATTCCAACAGTAGGTCCCCCATGGACAAGTGAAGGCCATTTTGTGTTGGTCTTCTTTTGTTTGTCTCCTTTGGTGATCATTATTTGGTTGTATCCAGAGAAACCATCCATCAGGGAGAGCATCTCATGCCCAACAGTCATGTCTACAATCATGTCAATGTTTGGCAATGGGAAATCATCTTTCGGACATGCTTTGTTGAGGTCCTTGAAATCTGTGCAAATTCAGATGCCCCTAGTTGGCTTTGAGAGAAGAACTAAGTTGGGTACCCACTTTGGGTAGGTGATTGGATGTATAAACCATGCATCCAAAAGCTTCTTTAATTCCATTTTAACTAGCAAGGTAATCTGGGGATGCATCTTTCTCAACTTTTTCTTTACTGGCTTTGCTTTGGAGTAGAATGCTAGATGGTGGACCACTATTTCTGGATCAAGTCCAGGCATATCAAATATGTCCATGCAAAGTTAACCTTTCTTTCCTACAAGAAGGTGGCTAAGAGCTCTTGTTCTTCTAATATTAATGACTCTGCATAAAATGTAATGTGTGGAGTCTCCTCTATCCCCAAGTTAACTGGGTTGCATTTTTTAGCCAACATTGCTAGTTTATCCTGATGTAAAGTAGTGAGAGGAAGATTGAATTCCCCATCCTCGAGTGCCTCAGAGAGGTTTTCACCATCGGATGCATCCTTTATTTTTACTATTTTTGAGTCAGAGAGTACCACAATGTGGTTTTCACTCAAGGACCTGGAGATTAATTTTTCTTTCACATTTGCGACTGAGGGATTCAATCATCTCCCCATAATATGCATGTGTGTCTAGTTCTATGATAAACTCTGCTTTATGGTCAAAACATGGAATGCTATCCCTTAGTCCCATGAAATCTAAGAGTACTTCATCATTTTTTAATGTGTCAAGAATTGGCGGTCCTCGTTGGTCATAATTGATGAGCTGGGGGTATACTAGTCTTATCTCATTAGCTTGGTTTTCTGATTCAAAGGCTAGAGTGCTAATCATGAAGAGGTTAGAGTCTTCAAACAATGTAGGTATACCTCTATCAGGTTCATCATCTTCACTACTACATACATCAGTGATGTCAAAAGTGAAGTTGTCTAAAGGAAAACCTCAGGATACAAGTAACTATTGGGCTTAGACTGATGACCTAGGGGATAGTGCTAATGCCTGGGGAGGTGCTCTACTCCTTCTAACTGGGGAGGCTTGGCCATGTATGACTATCCTAGGAGGAGTACAACCAAGGCCAAGATTTCTCATTCATTTCTCAATAATAATGGGCTCTAGAAGACCATTATCATTTTTCCCAATATTCTTGTTTCTATCATAGCCCATGGCAAGCATCATTTGCAATCTGTTACTGTTGTCATCAATGGGAAGATTGGCTGTAGGTTTGTTGTCTTTATACAGGATTCTAGATGGATATTCTTCTACTACTTCCTGACCCAAGTCTCCCCAACTCTTGAAGCTGGAGGAGCCTATTGTGAATATTTGGGGTGGCATGCTAGTAGATGGTAGTCAGCCACATGATCTAGGAAATTGTGGTAACTCTCCTAACATGAAAGCATTTTTCAGAATGGTGAACTGTAGACACGTAAAATGTACTGATTGACATTATGCATTTGATCTTGATTTAACTAACACCATTCATCCTAAAATCATCCCTCAATCTAACCATTTAATCGAATAACCTTATTTGATTAAATTGATCAACTTTCATCTCTTAACTAAATAAATCAACTTTATCTTATTAAGTCATTATTCCTCATTAATTAAATAAAAAAATTTATTTAATTAATTTCCTTTATCTCTATTTTAATTAAATAACTCACTTTATCTAATTAAACATCTAAAGTTCCTCTATTAAATTAAATAAATTAAACATTTATCTAATTTAATCTAACATCATCCCCTTTGGTTAGATAAATCAAAATATTTATTTAACTAGTTCTAAAGCATTTTCATCTCCTTTTGATTTATTTTAATCCATAAATCTAATTCAAAAGGTCAAATCATCTAATCACCTCTTAAGTTAATCAAATCCTGATTAGTTTAATCTAATTGCATGTCACATCCTCTAGCTTTTCCCACTTGCACAAATAAATCAATTTAATTGATTTATTAATTCCTCATTTTCATTCAAAATGGCATCTTTAAGGGAATATTCTCCCAATTTGAATTTTCCCTCCCACATGACTTGTCCATCCAACAAAGCATTTAAGGTCTCTTACATGTCTCTTACACAAGTCAAACTTGGATTTTAAGACTCTTCTCTCTCCAACAAGCCATAGTTTGAATTTGAATCTTCCCCCTCTTTGCACATTCTCTAAAATGTGCTCAAGCTTCCTCCATTCACATCTTGACAAGTGGGACTTGCCCATTGGATGTTGAATGATCCCACATTCATCCATTTTTCTCATTACTTCATTTTGTTCTTCTATTTACAAAAGGCTTCTCTTTGCATTTTATCATCCACAATTTGAGTAAGTTTACTATACTCAAATTCCACTTCAAGCATTTGCAAGATTCATAAAATTCATCAATGGTAGCTAGGTTATGCATGTTTTTCATCATGGAGCACACTTGAATCTTCAACAAAGTGGATCAAAATCATCAAATCTTCATCAAGCTTGTTTAGGAGTTGGGAAAGGGCC
This sequence comes from Sequoia sempervirens, assembly GCA_007258455.2. Lineage (NCBI taxonomy): Eukaryota > Viridiplantae > Streptophyta > Pinopsida > Cupressales > Cupressaceae > Sequoia > Sequoia sempervirens. Next base: position 18,587 of record VDFB02378841.1, read on the forward strand.
AATTCCACATCAAAATGGCACCAACTCCCCCATAGGATTAAGAGTTTGCATTATTTGAATAAGATTATTTTCTTTTATTGCTTTTCATTGCATTTCTTTCTTTCATTTCCTATTTTGAATTATGTTAATAGATTTTATGGGGAACCTCTATTCTAACTTGCATTTCAATCTAATAATGTGTTCATTTGTTGTGTTCTTGTAGGTTTAGGATATTTGTTCACATTATGGCACTAGAAGGAGGGCTGAATCTTGTTTTGTAATCACGTTTTTGTCAAAAAATTTGTGTTCTTTTGTGTCTATAGGAAAACTCCACTGTTGGAAGCTCAATGTCACTATTCAACACCACTGAACAGTCCAAACTGTGATGCATCTACCTTCCTGCCCAAAATTTGAATTGCAAACCGTGCCGTTGAAATGTCTGACCCATAGGAATTTTTCAAAAATCCAAACTGCACCACTGGCCAAAAGGGCAACGCATTCATGCTCACTGGACCATTACAAAGCAATCCTAACTAGTAAAGTGGTACTATACAACACCACTAGTGAATTCAAACTGTGATGCCTTTGTATATTGCACTGCTGGAGGGGAGTAGGAAGTGAAAGTTTATTTATAGCATGTGCTTTTTGTAAAATTATGGTTCTTTGGTCTGTTTTCTACTTTTCTAACCTCTATTTTGTAGAATCTAACTAATTTTCCTTGTAGGTTGGATCAATCAAAGACGAAAAGGAAGAGAAGCATGATGATGTCATTTCACAAAAACCAAGTATTTTTAAACACTCTAGTGTTTGTTAAACACTCTAGTGTTTGTTAAACACTCTAGTGTTTGTTAAACACTCTTAGAGGATTCATTATTCCTCTTAAAGGAAATATTTGTTATCTTTCTTGCTTAGGATCTACTAATTTCATTTTGTGATTTAAAAATAATATTTTACATTCTTGTTACAAAAGGGGCTTAAAATGAATATTAGGACTCAAATTTACTAGAGTTTGTTTTGGGTTTAAAAAATTGAACAAGGCAAATTGTCATGCTTACTTTGGTGTTTTAAAAAAATCAATTCATTTTTCTTTGTGGACTTAAAATGAATAAGTGCTTCTTTGTCTTGCAATTTCTTACTCAAAGTAATATCATCAAAAGACATATGCACTTCTCTCGAGCCTCACGACATTCTTGAGAATCAAAAGTCTTTTGGTGACATTAAATTGCATAGGTAATTTCCCATACACTTCAAATTTGGGTTTAAATTGAACAAAACACTTTGTGAATGTGAGTAAACCTATTGCATGTGTTCTCCCTTTGTTTCTAAACAAAGTTTGATCAAACTATGAATATGTTTACTCAATTTTGTTTATCTTAGAGGGCTTGCCTTGGGGAAAAATACTCACCCAAGGGAACGACTCAACCGGTAACACTCTAAACCTAAGAGTATTTCCAATCGGGATATAAATGTGGGTACTGGAATAAATGCCAGAATCACACAGTTGGCTTCGAAGAGATGGATCAAAAGGAACTTTCACCGCATGGGTCAAATCCTATGAATAGAAAGTCTGAATTAAAACCCTTGTTTAGAAAGGCCAAAATCCCTACCTATTTGTTGGTGCTAGAATGGTCATTCTGAAGCTGCCCCACACTTTTACAGTTTTTAGTAGAAATGGAAAGCATTCCATGGTATTTTCATGGGTGTTTATGCTTGGCTTCCTTGTATAAGTGAGTGTCGTGGAGGGGAGCCAGTGGGGTCTATTATCTAACCATTCGCTAAAAATAAGCATAACTGGACTTGTCCAAGTGGGGACTCAACAAATATAGTCTTTCATATCCATAGGGTTGTACTTGTTCTTGGTTACAAAACACTTTGCTTGTTTGAAAAAAATTGGAAACAAACATTCAACATTGTCATCAAACTTCAAACCCTTTAGGAGGAGCAAATATCTTTTAATAAAATTCAAGTGTTATTGCTTTCCCTTGGGATTATATCCTTAGTGGTTTCTAAACACTTGGATTTATATCTTTGCTTTCTCTCACTAAAGTCAACATAGGGTAACCATTGCCTTGATTTCCTTGAATTCCACATAGCACTTTGTGGGATGAAAAGAAGTTAGGACATTAGATGTTTAGTTTGAAAATCTAATCAAGAGTGTGTTTGTGGTAAAAGCAATTCACTAATCAAGATGAAATCAATTGAACCCCACACATGTGCTTGTGTATATTTTTTCTTATGGTCTTTTGAGCAAACATTGATCTTTTGGTTTGAAGGGAAAAACATGTTCTTAAAAACCTTTGCCTTGTAAACAAGTCCTTCTTAGGTTAATTTAGGATCAAAACAACCAAACATTTCATCCATCTCAAACATCAATCAAATCCCATCTCACAAACAACTTTTGAAACCATTGGAAAAATCATTCATACTAGATTTTTGACAAATCCTTTAAATTAAAATCAAAACCATCTTGTTTAGCTAAGTGTGTGTATATGAATCCTTCTTCATACACCTAGTTAAATTATCACCTTGTGGAAAAATTCATTCCAAGACAACATCTAGGGTATGTGCAAGATCATCATGGAAAAAACAGGCCCTTAAGTGGCAAAATTTTAAAAAAAATCAGAGTTAGGCAACTTGACGTAAAAATTTGAATAAGTTATCTCTATTATTTCAAAAATATGTAATAATATAATCTATATCAAATTTAATTTAGTTTCTAAAATACTAGGTTTATTTATTTTTAAAAAAAATCTATTGGTGAAAATTTGAAATTTCAATGCAGAGACTTAAATTTCAGTGGAAAAAATAAGAAGTGGGTGTCTGTCTAACCACGCTAACCACAATAAAATGATAATAATTTTTTATAAGATTTTAGACATAACTAGAGGACTCATGTCCCGATGTGATGCATATATTTTTATAATTTTTTTCCAAGTAAATAATTATTATGTTTTTTTATTACAACTTTTAAAAAATATAAAAACTCGTATGTCTGACCACCTTAACTTTGTCAAAAATTCATGAAATTCAATTTTTATTTTCTTAATACTATAGTATGTGAAGCATATAATGTTATGCATGTTTTGGATTCCAAAAATGTGATACCGTTTGAAAGCTATAGATGTTTTTCAATCAGCCTATCAATCATGACTTTAGTTGTAATTCAAATAGAAAATGAATAATAATTATTTATTAAATTCAAAGTAAAGCATAATTTATATTGGTGGAAAGCTGAGAATCTCCTTTAAAAACCCTTTTCATTTCATCAAATTTGGGTAAAAAAAGTCATCAGCCACATACCCTACAAATACCCATCATATTGCCACTTTTTGGCCCATCATGATCCTGCACGTACCCTCTAACATCTTGGGGTTTATTGGTTCATTATCCAAATCAAAATCAAAATAAAATAAAATAAAATCCAATCCAAATCAAAAGTCCTAAAGTCTAGTATCCCTCCAAGGTTCTTAAAATTTCAACACCCATATCATTCGCCCCTTTCATCCTCCATCTCATCTTTGGTTCTAAATCCCTTAGAGGTCAATAGGGTCGAAACACAAGAAGAAAATGGAATACAAAGTTTCTCCATACATCATGAGTAATCCAAACCAACCAAACTTTCAAAGCCTTACAATGTCGATTGATTATCAAAACTCACATTTATACAATCCATACATGAAATCATTATCTCCTACAAACCTCAATGGTACAACAAATGTGAGTATGCCCAATCTGAATTTTGGAACACCTTTCCCCATGGTAGATTTAAATCAAAGTCCAAACTTACAAGTCTATCCACCAAACAATCAATGCATGAGTCTTCAAACAAGAAACATCATCCCACCAAATCCATACATGCCAAAAGTGAATATACCAAGTACAAGTTTACCAAACATGAATCCACACTTGGAAAACTTTGGGATAAATATGTTTGCGAATCATACAAATGTTGTTCAAAGTTGAAATAAGATGCTAACAATTCCATGTATTAATCCAATTCAAGCTAACACCATTGAAAATCAAAGTTACCTAAATCAAGGCAATATGATCCCCAACACCAACAATGTTCAATTTCAACCTATCATGCCAAATCTTAGAATCATCCCAAATTAGAACATTGTCCAAAATCAATTTGTCCATGATCCCATGCAAAAACCACAAGTATGCATCCCAAATCTGCTTGAACAAAAACCAAATCAGCTATATCAAGGGTGTCAAGATCAAAATCAAGATCAAATTTGGCGAGATCAAATTGCTACACTTACCAAAATAGTTGAGTCATTGTGTCAAGAGACATATCCACCACCATTACCCATATCAACATCATTCCCTGGTTTAGGGCTTCCCCTTTTACCTAGCACCAATCACTTCATCCAAATCAATCCATCCAACGCCAACCAAGCCATCACATCAAATCCTTTGAATATACCATCGAGATCGTACCAACATATGGTATCTAATCAAATGACAACATTAATCCCAACAAATCAAAATACACTCTCCCAAAGACCTATCACCTCGGTCATTCCAACCATCCCTCACTTCGATTATTCCAACCACCACTATCACGTCCATCACATCTCAACCCCTCATTACCACAGTCGCTTCAAGTGTATCTCAACCACTTGTCACTGCATCCAACACAATTCCAATTCCACCACCACTACCACCATAACCAAACATAGCAAGAAAATATAACATTGCACTAAAAGCTCACCATGCCTACCGAAAGGCCATCCAACAATATATAGCCACACAAAAAGCAACACAAGCTCAACAAGTGCAACAAGCCTCTTAAGCCACCCAAGCCTCTCAAGCTACCCAACAAGCACAAGCACACACACAAAAAATGATAACTCTTGGGAGAAATGATCAAGATCTATCCATCAATAAGATTTTTTTGCCTCATCCAATGATTCATCAACCAATGATCATGTTGAAAATGTCTCTACATCACCTGATAAGTTAGAGGACATATCTCAAGAATTTATTCCATAGTCTAGCAATGGTCCTTTCCAAGACATATTGACATCCTTCGACCTCATGGTTGAAGATATTGAAGGAATATTCAACTCAACATTTGATCCAAATCCACTCAACAATCCTATGAATATTGAGCCAATTCCAATGTCTAATGAAGAACCCTTTATAAGCAATCCATCCTTTGAAATTGACCCTTGTCAAGAACTTGATCCAAAGAATGTCAAAAGTATTTCCAAAATTAATCAAGATCAAGAATTTGTATCTCCAAGATACTACAATGATGTAATGGACATACTCCTATCTATACAAGATACATACTGGAAATGATGATCATGCCAGCACATTCTCTCCTCCATCTGGCGAGGAGATGCTGCTTTCTATCGGATGGACCGTAGATGATGATCTTCATTTAGAATACTAGGATTCCATTATTACACACAAAGAGCGGGTTAATTGAGTTACATGGTCAAAGCTGACTTGTCAAACATCAGGAATCAGGAATCACATCCCCAAGTGGGAATAAAGGACATCATGTATGAAGATATCCAACATTAACCACTCAAGGAAACAAGTCAGGAAGAACATGATATTATAGAGTCAGTAAAGCAATAAATTGAAATAACGTCATCTATAGTGGCCATTTATGAGAGAATGCATTCTAAACAGGAAATCTCGAAACAAACAAAATCAAGGAACAAAGGTGCTACTACTTCCATACTAGAGGCAACTTCGTCTCCCGCAAATGTCAACATAGGGACTATGAACAAATCCTTATGATGAAACCAATGTCAACACTACAACTAGACACATCACCAATCTTCATCCAACCATCATCCCATCCATGAATTGGGACCACCATCAAAAGAAAGATTTCAATCAAAGCACAAAGAATGTTATCAAAGAAAAAGAAGCTGAGAAGCATAATGGAAAAATCAAATACACATGGATACCGAAACATACAAAGAAAGATCATCCCTATCAAACTCCATTAGAAAGAAACTATGGTGCAAAATAAAACAAGGAAATGTATTGATCAAAGACATCCACAAAAGAAAAGTGGGCTTTTCAAGCAATGAAAAAAGTATATCAAGCAGTTGGTCCTAATTCCATGCACACTTCAGTATCCACCCATCATTGCTCATCTTCCCAAGTTTGGAGAGTCAAAGGTCCCAAACTGTTAACCAATCCATCCCCTATCCCTAAACACAATCCATCCATG
>VDFB02378842.1:0-21285 GCA_007258455.2 Sequoia sempervirens
GAGGGTTTTAGAATATGTTTATTAAAATGAAAATACAACCAAGATCTAATAATGAGGACATTTAGATTTTTACAATATGGCATCCTTTAACTGTTTCAACGGTTCTGTGAGATTTCCCATTACATATGCTTAAATCGTTAATGATGTAAAAAAAGAAATGAATTTACTTCTACATATACAAAATCATCTCAAATGCAATGGCAAATAAATTAGGACTCATTCTTCCAAATATTATAGTAGAGGAAAAAAGTGGGTTCATTTTAGGCTGGTCAATTCTAGATGAGGTCGTCATTACTCAAGAAGCCATTTATTCTATCAACTACACAAAGAGAAGTAGTATTATCATGAAGTTAGACATTAAAAACTGTGGAGAAATTTTCTTTTTGCAAAAATTGGTTGGATTGGATTTACAACCTCATTGCTACCCAAGGCATTATGGTGAATTCTTTGAAACACTAAAAAAATCTAACAATTCACCTTGATTCCTAAATCCTCCACAGGGCATGGTACTTCAAGGCTATTTTATAGACATTTAGAGTAGTGCTAGCAAGTCAGATGAGAAAATCCATCTCAATTCTACCTATTTGGCCACCAAGGGGGAGGCCAAAACAAGACTAAAACCATTAGGGGGTTGTCAGCATTAAAAAATATCACTTCTTTCTATCTGATGAATTTTTATATGGCTTTTCCAATGGATAGTAACAATTTCCTCTGACAGTGTTGGAAAACTCATTAAAAACAATTTGAGAAGGGGCAACTCTTATGCAAAAACAAATAATTTTTTTTAAAATACTCACAATATTTACAAGTTTTAACTAAGGGGCTTTGACATATTATAGAAAAATAAACATTCAATGCAATATTTTACAAAGGGATTAAATTGAAACAGAGACTAAACACCTCATGCAAGGAACCTCTCAAAATCTTTGAATTAATGAAGCACTCTAGGACACATCCTAACATTGTGAGCTTTGCTTGGGTTCTAGGTGCATGCAGCCATGCAGGTTTAGTGGATGAGGGCTACACATACTTCACACGTTAGTAACCCTTATTGAATTACAATTTACATATATAGTTGATCATTAGGTGTGCATGGTTGATCAACCATTCATATTTTCACCTCTAAATCTATAAATCCATCATTCCTTCCAAAAATTCTGGGAGCATTCTAAAAAATTCTCTGATCCATTTTATGAATATTTGAATCAAATCATTTTCATATTATCAAAGAGATTGCACATCAATTGAGCATCCAAAAATCCGTCAAAAAACATTAATCAACGAACCTAGCTGACCAATTAACTAACTTGATTATTATATTGCTATCATGGTTAAGCATGCTATCGCCCCATCAGTGGGAAGTTGTGTTATCTTCTGACGATATGTTCTAGTGTTGCTGATATTCTTTCATCGATCTATCGATGGAGCTATGAGGGAGTTCCCCTGATGTAGTAATGTTAGGCTGATAGTGAATATAGGCTGACTATTTCTAGCAACACTGCTTTTTTAGTTGGATCCTAAAAATTCTGCAACTTAAGTTCTCTAAAACATTTGTACGAGGTTCAAATAGTAAAGAGATTGATGAAAGATAGAGGATTTTAAAGGATACCTGGATGTTATAGTTGGATATGCTCTGGTAGACATATATGCAAGATGTGGAATCATAGACAAAACACCTAAATTGTTTGACAAAATGCCTCAAAGAGATGTCATCTCATGGAATGAATTGATTGATTGTAGAATGTGCACAAAATGGATTTTGCAAGGAACCTCTCAAAATATTTGAATTACTGAAGCACTTTGGAACACATCCTAACATTGTAAGCTTTGCTTGGGTTCTAGGTGCATGCAGTCATGCAGGTTTAGTGGATGAGGGTTGCACATACTTCACATGTCAGTAACCCTTATTGCATTACAATTTACATATATAGTTGATCATTAGGTGTGCATGGTTGACCTTCATGCTCGTGCTAGCTATATTGAGGACACCCTAAACATTATTACTAAGATGCTAGTTAGATTTGTGGTACATGTGGATCATATATTGATGCAGGAGCATCAGGACAACTTATGGTTCGATAAAACAAATTTTGAAGATTGATTCAATCATGTTAATTTTTCAATGTACCAAGGTCATTCAGACCATTTATCACATGCATGCATCATTTAAAGGTCATTTGATGTGTATTTTGCAAAAATGTAAATGGTTGCCAACAAACATTAGTAAAATTGAAAAAAATGTAAAAGTTGCACAAAGCAACATTAGGAAGTTGAAAGGTCATTAGGGTCTAAACATTGGTAGGAAGTTAGAAATAAGTTAGAAGTTGTAAATTCATGCTTGAATAACTTTAAAAAGTATTTGTTGACACTTTGTAACTCGTGTGTGATTGAAATTTTGGAAATAGAATGATAAAACACTGATTTTATGCATATTTCTTGAAAATTACTCTATTTTCAGTGAGTGTACGGCCCTGTACGGGAAATAATTAATGCCAAATGGTTTTCAAGTGATATATTTCTCAATCACCTTCCATTACAAGTTTGTTTCATGTATATTGGTTTCATTTTGAGTAAGTTATAGTGATTTTTCATAAATCTGTCAAAACCCTAGTTAGGGTAAACAACAAACTATCATTTTTGAGTTTCTCTCATTTTATTCAATTAAATTTTCTCATATTTGGTGAAAAAATACTTAGCAGCATTTTTTTTAATAATATTGGAGTTTTGGATCAAGTTTTTAAGTTTGATGTGTGAAAAAGGTGACGTTCCTTGGCTACAGACTGTGTAACAAACTGGTAAATAGAGTGTAAGGGGGGCTAAGACACAGGGTTTGATAAAATACCTTAGGAAAAGGAATTCAGATGATTTTATGAGCAGAAGCATGCCAAATGATAGGTGTTTAAGCTTTTTATTGAGAGAGATTGAGCCTAGAAGGGTTAGAACCAATAACCCCTGTTTGTAACAAGCCTAAATAGGCCTTCTTGTAACATGGTCAGTCATGTTTTTGCAACCTTTTCTTAAAATAACCAATGTTGAGATTTTGATATTATTTAGTGCTCTTGAAAAGGTGTCTAAAAGGTGTTTCATAGACTTGAATGGTGGTCTAGGTTAAGAGTTATCTCTGATAGTTTAATGTTGTAGGGCTGCTAGGAGTTGGACAGTCAATGAAGGTTTGTGCACCAAATCCATGAATCTAAGTTCTTGGGGATTTGAATGAGTTTGAGTATGTTGATCTAACCTTTATGAAGATTTTTCTAGTCTTGTGTTGGTTGTTTATGACTTGGAATGCTTGGTTGGGGTTTGTGGTTATGAAGGACAATTGTTGCACATTTAAGGACAATCATAGTAAAATGATGAAAATGTGAAAGGGCAGACTTTGAAATTGGATGGTTTAGGTTAATTTGAGGTCACTCAAGTGTCTTGCAGGTCATTGGATAAGTTTGGAACCCTATTTGGGTTTGAGTTGTATGGAATTCAATCTGTGTGCCATTATTGTATGAAGTGTTGTTTTGAAGCTTTGAAGAGTTTAAGGGATTCAAACCCTAATTGATGAAATTATTTTTAGTAAGCTTGATTTCTTCCTCTAGCTACTGCATCATATATGAATATAGGCTAAGTATTTCCAACAACACTGCTTTTTTAGTTGGATCCTAAAAATGATGCAACTTATGTTGAAGGATATATTTTGCATGCTATAGAAGATATTGGAAAAACCAAACCAATTAATTTGCACATTCTTGCATATCTTATTTCAACACAAAATCAATTTTATTTTCAAAAAAAGAAATCAGCATGTCATCTATCCCAGGAAATTTGCATGGAACACTATGAAAAAGTAGGCTATTTTATCAAGACCTAGTTGCTTGAATATTTTGGAAGCTAACATAAATGAATTAACTTACTGTAGAGAATCTTAAATAAGTTATAACCATAGAAAGTGGGATGAAGATTAAATAAGCTCATTACCTCGTCATTCCCATTTGGGTGTCTTTGAAACCAATTGACATTCAAAACCTACAACATCAACAATCATAATCAACAACTCAACCAATCAAAACCAAGCATAAGCTAAGTAAATTAACAACTCGGTCAATCAACTTTCTGATAGTCCAAAAACATGTTTGTATACCAAAACTATATGTAGTGCAAAACTATCAAACAATACAAATGAATCAAGTATAAACTAAGCAATCCTTTTGCTAAAGTCAAAGGCACAAGTGTATTACGTAAATAACCTTTGAACAAGCATTTTTGAAGAAGCCATGTGACAAGCTTTTCCCAATAAGTTGAGAGGATTGATTGTGACACAAAACTCACAAAAAAGGGAAGTGTCTAACATAATTACCAATGTGTAGCCTTGGGAATCATACTTTGTCGAATAGGCATTAGCACCCTTTCATCACGTTGTACACATCCTAAGCTTTTCAATATTTTTTAAATGCTATACAGTTAAGGTCCTAACAAGGTGACCTACTGGTTTTTTGGAATTATGTCAAAAATATTGATCTAGAAGTATTGCTTGGATCACCATAAATAGTTCTACTAGAACTTAGTAAAGAAAAATACATTACAAGACTATTGACAAGCCCAATGAATAAAGCAATGAAAAGTAGTCTAGGAGTCTCTCATGAAGCAATCATGTCCCCTAACTTTGAAATTGATATTCTTCAAGCTTTCAAAAAGTTCTATTCAACAATATGGCATACAGTTCAACAAATGTGTGCCGAATCATACTAGGCCTATTATAATTCACTTCCAAGCCATACCATGACTTATGACCAAGATGAACAATGTGGTGAGACCAAGAGGGAGTGTACCCTAAGCCCTAAACATATTATACCTATTATAATTTTCTTCCAAGCTATAACATGACTTATGACTAAGATGGACAATCAATTGAGACCAAGGGTGAGTGAAACCCAAGAAAATAACCTTGCTAAAAAGCTCTACAAAAGAGAAGGCAAGTGAATCCATGAATAGGAAAGAGAAGAAAATTAGACACCAAATAGTTAGAAAATGTCACAAATAGAACAAGCAATGAGCTGGGCTTCTAGGGATCAGCATTTGAAGAAACAACTGCTAATTCTTCATGAAATGCTACAGTTAAATCTCATACCAACAACAAAATAAAGTACCATAATAAGTTTTATCCACTCTTGAAAATTCAACTAACATCCAAAAAATAAGGATATAAATAAAATACAAGGTAATTGATGCAAATACCAAATACATACTAATACCAAAAAATTGAGTTGCTAAATTTAAATTCAAAACTCTATATCAAAAAATATGCTCAGATGGTGAATGAGTGTAAAGCAAACAAATCTAGGAAATGGAAGAGAATAAAAAAAGATCTTTAATATTGAGTCTTGTTGTGAAGTTCAAAAATAAATAAATTTGGAAGCAGAATAACCAAGAATATCAGTAAACCATTTTGAAATTCCAAGTAGACTATGTGCTGCTCCTGGAGGTGGAACATCAAAATAATATATCAGAATAAGGCCTGTAAGTGCAATGTGTTACAGAATTCGAAACCAAATTCTAGTGAAGATTCCTTGTGTGCAAATGTTGATCCCCATATGTCAAACAAATCCACAATGAACTTAAAAGAATATATGTCAGAAACTAGTAATAGCAGGCTAATACCCACAAGCTCAATAGATTCTGACAATAAATTCTTTGAATTCTCAAAAGAGAGGTGACAGACAACCAATTGAAAAAAGAGGGAGACCCAGATACTTACCATTATTTGTTACAATGCAAACCAACCCTCAAAAGAAAAAAAATAAGTGGTGAGAATTTTTGTCAATCTGTGCTAGTAAGCTAAAGAGCAGGAAATCTACACAAAGTTCTTGTCTTCTTCAAATTAAAGAGATCTTTTTTTGCAAGAGAGCTTGGCACTCTATATCCTGCTTTCTTTGAACTCAGATAGTCATGTCATCTCTTCATTTGTAAAAATAGAAATGGTGGACCAACACATTATCTTCAAAGGTCTTTGAATTTTTTGACTATAAATCTGCTTTGAAGAATCAAGGGAAATTGTATGAGAATTTGATAAATTTTGATGAAAAGTTAGGAAAATAAAGTTGCTTGTTTAATTTGATCTTCTCCTGATTGAATTGGGTCAGATGTACCCTGTGTTTGTGTGGTTTTAGCATCTGATATTGTATAAAAAACAACACGTAAAAAAAAATCAATTAAGTCTACCTACCACTTATTCTGAAATTTAAATACATGCATGTATGTCAAATACTACTATAATTACAAATGAATTATTCCAGCCAACAAATTCACAATCCATATTCTAAAGAGCAGTTTAAACTGTATCCAAACCAATAATGTAGAAGAAGCAAATACATCCTCTCATCAAATATTTTAACTAAAAAATATACTAGTGAGAATTGATAGAAAGTTGAGAAACATAATTAAATCATTCGAATTTCCATGGGTAGAGTATTTGATTTTCTAGAAACACTATCATTTCTTTTTTTACCAAGTGGACACAAACGAATTATTCGGTAGTGAACAAATTAGTAATTATAATGGGTATAGATGAAGCTACCAAAGCAAAGTTTACAGAAACAACTTGAAAGGAAAATTTCAAAAATTAAAGTCCACCCAGACAAAATATAACAAGATAAAACTCTGTTCCACCCAGAAAAAATATAACAAGATAAAAATTTGTTCCCCATCTTTCAAATGGCTCTATCCTGAGGGCATGTTCTAGTGCCTAGTTCAAATTTAAATTCAAATTCCCTCCAAACCCATGACTGCTCACCCTAGTGAGTTTTCTAATAGCTGGTCACTTTATAAAAGAAAACTTAGCACTCATTTGGAACCCTAATTTCTCTCTCTAACATCTTGATCCTCCTCGTATTCCTCTACTCCCTGAAAACCTTCATTTTTCCTTTTTTTTTGAAGACCATGCACCCTTTTATGCTTTGAAAGGTTCTTGGTAGAGCACATGATGTTTTTAAAGCATGGATAGACCATTTGGTTATTTTTTTTTGTTTTCCAATCTATCTTTTAAGTGTATTTGCATGTCTTGTGGGGACATGTCTCCTAAAAGTTAAGAGGCATTCCAAAGAAATATTTGGGGAGAGCCAAAACTGTCTTGGTCATTTTCTAGGCATAGCTAAACCCATCTCCCATTTCAAAATATGTTTCTATCATAGAGACACATACCAGGAGTCATATTCCCTTGACACAAAGTTTACATAATCATCATTTTACAAACTTGAGATAAGAAAAAATATGCAAATCATTCTAGCACTTTGACAATTAGAACACAGTGAACTATGGACATACCTGAATATCATCATTGAAGACAAGGTGAGATGAAGAGTACTTCTCCAACAAGGTAAAGGAATATTAGCTGTAAACTGTCTTTGGTCATATATTTTCATGTATGGAAAACCAATCATGAACTTTTTACTATCTAGATAACATGTACTTCAATTTTTTTCTTAGTGCTATACTTATAAATGTTATCATCTTTTGTATATCTCAATGACTATAATGAAACTTAAAATATTGCATAACCATATAAAAAAATCACCTGCATTGACTATAGCAAAGCCCGTAAATCAACATTTTCAGCCATCAAATCTTGTTTCTTTACCTCATAAGCATCTACCTGCCATTTAACAAATGCAAATGAGAATATTCCCAAATGTAATGGTACTGATTCTAATTTCAAATTTGAACAACTACGCCATTGTAATATTAATCTAAATATTAACTTGCAATCATTTTGTTGAAGTCCCCATTAGCCTTCTTTCCATTCCATGTCCCACGTTGCCATCCCTCTTTCTGCTTAAATAAGGAAATTTAAAAATGAAAGAAATCGAGGTTGAAAGTTAAAGAAAGAAAGAAAAAATAGTTAAAAGTTAAAATGAAAGAAAACAAGATTGAAAGTTTCCTACTATTGTTTTCAGTTGATATATTATAACACACAAATACAAATTTCTGAACCCTGTAACTTCTAACATGGGAAACAAATACTACATGAAATGGAATACCTGTAGCAAATTAATTATCTCAATGCCTGACCTGGACTCTTTCTTTTTCTCCATTAGAACTTGGTTTAGTCTCTCCTGAAAACAAAGGAAGCATAAGCAGAATTTCATAACATTAACTAAAATGGCATGCATAATCTTTCTAAAGTGGAAACAAAACCACCTAACATTGAGTAGCATTAAATATCTACAGTTAATGATAAATCATAAAGTCAATCCTACAAAGCGATTCATTTTATCTTGTAATGCAACTCTCTATATTGTAAAGCAAGTCTTTTAAAGGAACTAGATGAAAACAATTATTTTTCTCTTGATTGTACTCTCATAATAAATAGTTACCTTGCATAGAGATGGACATAACTAGATTTCTCTCTACTTCAGCAGACCTAATAGTTTCATAATTTCAGTAAAGAGCACCTAGCATCCACCAAAGATTGTGTAGCAGAGCTCTCTTCTTCCCAGCTCATTCTCCAAATGACATTACTTGGATGACAATTGACATTGACATTTGTAATGTTGGTACAGGCAACAAAAGCAAATAGATTTCATGTCTTTGCAGTTAGAGAGAGGTTGTGGAGTACTTTTTCAAGCCAACAAGTACTCCACAAGTTCACCATCAAGAGAGGGCATAGTGAATTGAGTATGAAGTGCACCCTTTATGGAATGAAAGGTAGAAACGAAAACTTAATAGTTTGAACCAAGTTTGGATAAAATACAAAGGATGAACTAGGTATTTTGTTTTTCAAATCCACATTGTTTAATTGCACACTCAATGATTTTAGTTTACTAAAGAAATCCTAAATAGTGTCAAAACTACTAGGACTCAAATTAATGAGCTTATTTTCCAATTGATGACCTCTTATAACATCTTGAACACTAAACAAACTACTAAAAGTAGTTCAAACCTAATTGGGTGAGTCTAGTGACTCAATGTGGAAGAATAGGTCATGGGATACAAATAAACACAATAAACCATAGGCCTCATTATTTGTTATACCATTTAATTTTCTTTACATCTAAGAGAAGCTATACTTTTGTACCTATAGTAATCATAAATAATCCTTTGCTTCTCAACATGATTAGCATTTTAGGTTTCTATTTAAAGTAATTGTATGGAGTGAGAAGAGGAACTGAGAATTGATCCATAGTGTTGAAAAAAAGTGCAAGAATGTAGAAAAACAAGGGAGCACAAGTGTAACCCCCATCTTATTAGTGTTGTAATGACCCTCCCAACAATTACAATGTTTGGCAGATTATTTCAATGCATTTTATGATGTAAATTCAAGTTTTTTAGGGCCAAAAATGCTAAAATTATACTATGCTTCAGAATAGGAACCATATAAACAATACAATATTGTAGAGCTTGGAAAAATAGTGAACTATAAAAAAGAAAGGTGATTGAAAAATCATCATTTTGTGAAAGTTATGAGTGTTTTAAGGTTCTAAAAGCATGACTGAACAAAACAATCTTAGAGGAAACTAAAATTCTATTAAATTGGGAAATCAAATTAGGAAACCAACAACACTTGCGTGTAGCTAGCAAAAAAATAGCTAGAATTAAAAAAAATTGCACATGAACAGCCTTTCAAAGGATTTAGATATGGTTATTTAAAGATGGGCCTCCCCCAAAAAGCAATTTAGTAGTGTCACTAAATTTATAAAAGTTTTTCAGACTTAGCGAATCTGCTAAATTTAGTAGCCATGTTGAAAATTATGTTAACTGTGAAAACTGCCAGCTAACTTTAGAGGGCCACTAGATTGGGGAAAATTGTTGAATTTGGAGAAATTGTTAGCAAATTTATTGACTACTGCAAGATTCTCTATAATGTACATTACTATGCCAGTATTTACAATTGTATGTGCAAGCAACATTTACCAGTTATGGCCATATAATCATTGTGAATATTACTGAACAAAAAACACCTCCAAACCATGAACTACAAAATTGACAAGTTTATAGTCAAATTTAGGGTTTTCTTGTGTTGCCAAGAAAAATGGTGCAATAATATTTTAGCCAAGATCCCTTGAAAATCATGGCATCTGCAAACTCAATTAGATAAACACACAAAAAGCCAAAATGGTAGTTTGGCTCACCTAGAATACTGAAACTAGGATTAAGCCCTAGAGAGGTTTTTTCATTTTTGTCAAACCATTTTGATTCTCCAATTCATCCAAAGAAAGAAAAGAGCATACTATGTTTTTGAGAAAAAAATCTTGCAAATCTCTCAAAAAATAGAAACTAAATGAGTTACACTAAACAACATGGCTCTAATACCATGTTAGGATATGCAAAAAAGCATTGATAACCCAAACATAGTGCCGACTTGACATTCAAACTCTTATTCAACAAATGACTCAATAATCAAACGAGTAGAATAAGGATAACTTCTAAGAGTAAGAGAGACAAGCACACAATTGTAAGACAAGAAATAGCTTAATACAATATGCATTAACCGAAAAGCTCACAATACATCAATGAAATACAAGGTAAATGGATAGATACATAGAAAAGAGAGGAGGCATATATGTCCAATGAGAGATGTAATTCCAACTACCCAAAAATAGGTGGGTGTTACGTTCATAGATGATGTCATCTCTCATAAATGACCCACTCCTAACCACCTAAGCATGTTAAACAAATGTGTAGAAATATATATAATAATAATATCCAACTAAGGAAAATAAAAAACCTACACTAACATTTAGTTTTTAACATTACTATTGTCATTACCCAAATTCAATGAGGCCTGGATCATTGGTTGTATGAGAGCTAGTCTTCTTAATTTTAGATATTCTATTAATGAGTTAAAGCTAGCCATTTAAGACCTGGCTTTTTTGAAGGAGGATATTGCTTTTACAATGTTAGATATGCAAATTTAACATCCATGGATCCTCAAAGCTTTCAAATTTTTATTATTATAATGGGCATGTTAGGAGAAAATAAGCTTCATATTCTATTGTATAGAGCAGATGTCTAAGACAAAATATCTTTTGGACTTATTAAAGAAACTAACAAGGATGCCTAGATGAGAAATGCGTAGAGGTGATCAAGATCTTCTAGCAGAGATACAGGGGATTAGATTTGTAATTAGTATTAATTCCTCTTTCTTGTGATGTATGAATTAGACCATAAAGCCCTTCAAAAGTTCAGTGATAATGAGAAAATCACAAAATTTGGTAATTATATAGATTCTTCTGTCCAAGATTCCATTCTAATGGAGATATCTAGATTCCTTTTTTAGCAATCTGGTTAGCATCTGACAGAGATCTTCACTGGTGGAAAATAAAATCACACATTTGACATTTTCAAAACAATTTGTATGCCTTTACATTCTTCCCCTTTCATATGTCTAGATACTAAACAGATAAAACTCATTTTTTCTTTTCATAGGAAAATTTACATTCCAATCTCCTAATCTCTGCTTTTGGGCCCCACTTCCCTTCCCCACAATGTTGCCATCCCAACCCTTTTCCCCCATTTGATCATACTATTTGAGGATGCTAGCAAAAGGTGCTCATATTATGTAGAAGAAGAATACTTTGATTTTGACATGGGGCAAGTACTAGTTATGAAAACATGGTTAGAAGGGAAAGGGAATATACGGGCCTTGAAAAGGATTTTTGGTGTTCCTTTTCATTTTCCTATACACTTGCAAAGGGCTCCTAAATAGATCTCAAAAGTTTGGTTCAAAAATTTGCATATGATAAACGCAACTCTTGCTTAATACCATAATATTTTTGTAATGTGGATATAACGCAGATTTATTGACAAGAATATTTTGTTTCCGACAATGGGGCAAGTACCAGTTATGAAAAAATGGTTAAAAGGGGAAAGGAATATACGGGCCTTGACAAGCATTTTTAATGTTCTTTCTGACTTTTCTATACACTTGAAAAGGGCTTCAAAATAGATCTCAAAAGTTTGGTTCAAAAACTTGTATATGCGAAATGTAAATCTTGTTTAATATCATAGCATTTTTGTAATGTTGATGTTTGTAATGCAAATTTATTGTAAGTGTGAAATACACATGAAATGCAGAAATGTTGGATATTCACAATATAGATAAAGGCTAATTAAAAGGAAGTATATGGAAAGTAAAGAGTTCTTGAGATTTTATAATATCATCTAAAATATTTGAAACAAGATTTTGAAATAGCTTTGGTAATAGAAACATATCTTTCTTTTGATGGTGAACCCTAAGTTTTTGTTCTTTTATTTGTGTTATGTGTGTGATAGAATGAGTGTCTGTAGTTTATATGTTGACTGTATTTTTATTGGTGCAGTGGGAGTACCATTGTTGCTCTTGTATTTTTAAATTATATGATGCATTCTATACAAACAAACAATTATTTATCTTAAATCAATTAAAATTATTAAGAAATTAAATTTGGAAGATTTAAATTTGAAATCTTTAAAATTTTAATTATTAGGGGAGAGGACCCAGTAGTTGTGCACCCTAACTTTGATCACTCCCAATTTTTTACAGTAGCTTACTTGGCAGGTCCTTTTCTTATAACTTTCGTTTCAAGGCCACATCATCAAATATGATGCCACATCAACATGCTTTTTGTCAAGATGTCCAAAAAGGAACAAAAAAAGTGCTAGCAAACCTTGTGCAGTCACATCATGGGTAGTTGAGCACTAATGTGCCATCACATGATTGGTTGCTTTTTAGATCAAAGGAATACATTTTGTTTAAGCTAGGGTAGTCATGTCACAACTATTGGGCATTATATAAACAACTACTATCACAACTATTGAGCATTATATCAACAACAACTATCACAACTATTGAAACATGCTCTAATTGTTAGATATTTGCCAACATGTAAATGCCATTACGATTTTCAGACTCTTTAATGCATAATTTGTTTCAGATTTATAAACAATTCATATTGTAAAGTATCATATATTTCTAAAATTTGATTTTTTGTGAATTATTTATAAATCTGAAACAAATGAGACATTAAATAGCCCTCTATCTAACCTTTCATAGTTGAGATTAGAATAGTGATTGGAATAGAATACTGTTTGAATGTGTGATTGGAATAGATGTTTTTACTGTTTATTTCTATTGTTGACATTGTCTTCCCACAATACCTATTAATTAATGATTCTATTTTTTCACCATAAATAGCTTTATTCCATTAAAAGAATATATATTTATGATTGTAGTCTTGATAAGATTGTTTTTGGATTGAAATTATACATAGTGACATATAAAAGCAAGCTTTATCAGTAATTTTTAATCTAGAAACAACTTCCATTCTTTTAAAATTGCTTTAAAATAATTGTACTACCAAATTCCTACAATTAAACACTTTCTAGGAAATTTGCTGCCATTTAAAAAATGGTACAATTGAAAAGCCAAAATGTTGTAGATTGAACTACTTTGAACTAGTTAGAGCATAACAAGAGCAACAATGATCTTAAGATAGGAACTTCAAACTATTATATTTTTCAGTGGTAATTGATTACATAGGGATTCCTTAGTAGACTTTCTCTCTAAGTATAGACTTCTCCTAAATAGTTCCCTATATCAGTTCATGTTACGAAATTTAGACACCAGTCTTTGTACAAAAATAACAAAAGGGAGGAGACTTGGCATAATGTTTAACTAGTCAGTCAGTCACTACTTTCACTGGGGTCAATCCTATGACTTCTCAATTTCCAGTATTAAACTTACAGAGGCAGTGGGCAATACCCCTGCAAATATGACTATGAAATCATTTTAAAAAAGCTTGAATTTTAAATCTAATCATTCTTACAAATTTCTAGATCTAACATGAAATTAAAGGCATGTCCATTTGCATTTTCATCACAGTTTCAACATAAATCAGACAAATTTTCTAATAAAAAATTTTATACAAGCTACCTAGTGAAATAAACTTATAAAAATAGCACTATTGTTAAACTAAATTAAAAAAATAGGATGTGGAAAGTAGATTACATAGAAATAATTACCTCTTGAGGAGAGCTGCAAAATTTCCCCAGAAAAACAATATAACAATCAAAAGTAGGAGTACATTTGTGATAGGTGATAAAAGGCATATCTAGACCGTTCAAACAACAACCATGCAGCAGTGGCTGCAAAAAGGATACCAATGGAAATATTGTGCCGCCTCCACAAGATCACATTAGCAGCTGATAATAAATGTCAAAATATCTAGAACAAAAATAAGGACTTTGAATTGGAATTTATGGCATACCATGAAGAAGTTCTAACTTCTAATAACATCAAGCAACAATGCTGAAGGTGACGAACTACATAAATGAAATAAAACACAAAAAGATAAAAAAATTGGAAATGAATTTAGAAGAAAAATAGATGAAGAGAAAATAAATGTCAAACATAAAATATGAACATGAAAGATGGATTTTAAAAGCTATGAAACCATGTATCTAAATCTGTAGATATACAGAGAGTAGTTGGTCTAGTTATTATCCTGATCCACTTCCCAGTAGCAGTAGATCCCCTGGATAGAGCATACAAGGACTCCAAAAATGAAGGTTGTCTTAACTCTTTGTTCCAAAGTTCCATTGTCAGGTTGGCATCAAGGCACATGCAAAATTAAGCATGATTTACAAGCAACAATTATCAAGGCCTACAAAAATAAGAATGATTTAAAGATAGGGCCAAGGGGAGGGAGTACACATTTAGGTTAAGTAAAAACAAAATGGAAAACCCTGGCTATTGCTCATAGAACACACTAAGGAGTCACTACATGAACACACACACTAGAGAGTCAGAGACCCACTAAGATCAAACTAAGTACTGATTACAAATAACTTAAGAAAGGAAAAGTCCTTAATCATTAGAAATGGCCATAAAATTGTCTTACAATGTATGCTAATAAATACAAATTAATGGCAAAATGATATACAATAATAAAGATATATTATGAAATTCTCAGCATTTGATGATATATAAATTATAGAATCCTGTATACAAGGGAATGTTGATGCATAAGAATGATGCAAAAAATTTCTAGTAGATACATCTGGCGGATATTAAACTAAATCACAAGCTTAAAAAATGTAGAGAAAAGATAGTGTGTGGGCTATGGTCTATTATGGTACTAGAATATGCACAAATTAAATCTATTTAAACAAAAAGAAGCTTTTGAGATCTTCGAAAGCTGATATATCTGGAGGTGAATTGCTAAATTCACAACCTTTTCCATCGATTATGAGTCTCAATCTCACAAATGTATGAAGAGAGGGAAGATTTGGTGTTGTTCACACAGAGAGTGCCAAATGAGAAGAGGATAGCAATAAAGCATTTGTCAGCTTGCTCTGAAACAAGGACGTTGAGAATTTCTATTGGAAGGAATTATTTAAAGGAATTAAAACTTCATTGAAGATATTGTTTATGATTTTTTATTCAAGTTGCAGCTGAATGATGGAAATATGATGCCTACCTCAACAAATGAATAACATATAATTTCTTGAAGTTATAGTTTCTAGTTACCTTTTTAGAAAAGTGACTAGTGTCATTCCAAGTAACTAAAGGTTAGATGTAAGATGCCAGGCTTGGGTGGAATCAATAATTATTCCCTTTTACTTAGTTAAGTCACATATGATGGTGATCTCAGATTTAATTTCACATTTAGGACAAAACACCGAAGCAGTAGCGGACTGCAACCCAACCGACAGAGATTGTTTAGAGTAGATTAATCATTCATTTTGAGAGTCATACGCACCCCTGGAAAAGAGTAGTAGCCAAACAAATGGGTGTCCCTGCTACTTATGATGTTCGCAACAGGCTCGAGATAATTAGGCATGTGTGATATTAGATTCCAAGTTATAAATGCATAACAAAAACACTTCATTCTCAAATCTGGTTAACACCATACAATGATTCAAAATAGCATAGCAATAACTCTCGATGAACAATGGCAACATATCATTTCTAGAATGGAATAGATAACAGAGGTTATGATTCACAACAATTATAACAACAAAAATAGTGCATAAATATAAGAGCAAGAGTAATTCAATGTATTAGAGAACACTTCCAATAAGGCAATTAGAATAACGAATCAAATAACTGAAAAATATCCAAAAATACTCCCAAACGCAGTTCATTCAGACAAATGAGACCTCCAAATAGTTATATATGAATAATACCTAAATGATAATACTCACTTGCTGAAAACATTGGTGATTAATGTAGCGAATTGATTCTAGTACCTTCCTTTCTCCCTTTTGCGTGCCCTGTTTCCTTCTCTTTTCTCCTCTTAAGCAATGATGAGGGTTTAAGGCTCTTGTACGCCCTCGTAACTTGGTTGTTCTGAGGAATGATTTTAATCCCACAGAGAGATAAAATCAATTAATACATAGTTCACAAAAAATAAAAAAGACTAAAGATCTATCTAATCAAGGGAAAATCTAGATTGTTAAAGGGTTAGCACAATAACAGAAAATCCATTGAAAATAACAAAGTACAAAGGAAGAGATGTGAAGACAAAAGGGATAGTGTTACCCTATGTCTCCACCTTCCATGATTGACCTTTGTTACACCTCCTAGCTTGCAGTAAATAAAAATGCCCTCAGATTTGTATGAGCAACTATGACAAATGACTAAGCCCTATGCAAGTGTTGAAGGATTTGCAGAAAATAAAATGTCCCTACAATGGACTAAAATGCCTATGACTGTAAGTGACTATGACTGTAAGACTAGTAGCATAAATTGAAATCTAAACATGAGAGACTAAGAGTACAAGAAGTCAAGAGAGCTGAGAGATTGAGAGCTCAAATAAGAACAAAATTGCCCTTTTATAAAAACTGCAATTTTGAATGTGTGGCCAGGATGAAAAGATGACAAGAAACCCTAGAATCAAAGATCAAGATTGAATGTTGCTATGTGCATTAGGGTTAGGTCAAAATTAGGGCAATGATAAGGATGAAGGGCCAAGATTGAATTATAAGATAATTCAATCAAGGGTCCAAATTAAATGAGATGTCAAAAGATAAGAATTAATTTGGAAGATAAGATGGCACAGACAAAGAGGTTGCTGGAGAAATTTAAATAATAAAATTTATTTACTCGGTGACTAATAATAATTAAATAATAAAAGATATTATTTAATTATGGAGGAATGTCTTGACAAAAGAATCATTTTGAATTAAATAATGATTTAATTGCAGTGGACTTGGTGGTAGACAAAATTTTATGAGAGAAGAGGCTAATGAATAATTAAATAATTATAATGATTATTTAATTATAGTGGAACGTGGACAAAAATTAAATAAATAATAATTTATTTAATTTTAGAAGAAGGGGACTTAATTAGTGGCGTAATTAAATAAATAAAATTTATTTAATTAATCAAGGGAGAATAAAGATAAAAATGAATTAATTAAATAATTAAAATTATTTAATTAATAGAAGAATTATGACTTTAGAAAATAATTAAATAATTAAAAATTATTTAATTATTAAGAATGAAAGGTGCAATGTTGAATAATCAAGATTTGCAAGCCTAGGACAATTTTATGTGTCTACATTTTGTCCCTCTTTGTCATAATGTAGCATGGCATTGTGACAAAGAAATCAGAATCAAATATGCCCCAGTGCAAAATAAGATGAGGAAGAATGATGAGGAGGGTTGTGGTATGCCCCCTCGAGAGGACAGACAGGTTCCAAGAACATGGGTGTGCTCTCGAAATGGATGAGAAGACTAGAATATGAAGAGACAAAGAAATGTTAATGAAAATGATATGGATGGTGATATGGATGCAATGCCTATATGAGACGAGTGAGAGAAGATGACAAGACTAAAGAAAATGCATGTTAGTTCCTAGACCAAATCCTTCAAAACATTTCCATAGGACTAATATTTATTGCTCTTAATCATCATTGGGCGGTAAAAATGACACAAATGGACAACAAACACAATGGTATGATGTAGACCAAGGTGTGCAAGGTCATCCACTTGAAAAATAGGTGATCCACCAGACAAAGGAATGTCCTAACTCATACTAGAGTGAAGTTGCCCCGTTTTAATCCGAGACAATCCACAAACAACGGTCGAGAGAAAATAAAAATAGGCGAGGAGGCGTCCTTCAGCACCTCTAAATCCTTCATGGGACATCCTTGAGGTAGCTAGTAACATGACCAAAAAGACAAGACAATAAAAATATAAGACAAAATAGCCAAGATAGCCAAAAGATAAGATAAGAAAGACCAGAAAGATTAACAGCCATGTAATTTTGTTTGCCAATGTTTGTTTGCCAAAGATTGAATTCTTGTTTGATTTGACAGTTTTGACAGTTTAAGATTTTTGCCAATTTGACGGTGTTGACGGTTTGACGGGGCCTATTGTCAGGAAGGACACATCTGAAAGACAAAAGGACATTTTAGCGAGTCCTAACTCAGAAGGACACATCTTGAAGAGGACCAAGAGTGACAAAGATTGGCATTGTTTGACTAATAATGTTTGGCAAGTTGGTGATGTTGACTGTATGATTGATTGGGCTGTGTTGTCTGATTTTGACCAATTTTGACATTGACATTGCAAATGACTGTCTTGTGTCCGAGTTTGACTATGTCTGACTTATTTGACTGATGTGACGATTGTGAAAAATGCCATGATTTTATTTGGACCAACCTAAAGGACTGACCTAATGTCTTGGGGACTCATCAACTGATGGCCTTGCCTACATAGCAAATCTCTTGTGAGAACAGCGTGGTTAAAACAATGACATGGACTAAGCGACATCTGCTTGACTTTGACTCCATGTGGCCCGGCTTTGGCCATTGATTTGGATGTTTTGTGTGTGTTTTTTTTTTTTTTTTTCTTTAGGGCCGTTTATGATTTTTAGGTCTTTCTTTAGGACATTTTATGATTTTTTGTCTTTTTGAGAGACATTTTATGATTTTAGGTCTTTTAGGACATTTTATGATGTTTTTTGTCTTTTTGAGGACATTTATGATGATTTTTTGTCTTTTTGTTGTTTTATGATTTATTTGGATTTTGACGTTTAAGAGGATAGTGAAAAATGCATATGACTGATGCCTACATATGAGAATCCAAGGACAAACATGATTGTGCCCCTAGTCAAGCTGAATACCAATTGACAAGTGATGACAACATTGTTTGACGTGGGAAGGACGCATCCCAAAACAACGTGAGGACGATGACAATAAAGTGACGAAAGTATGGAGGTCTACAGCCGAGCTAGGAATGCAGTCAAGTAATGTTTTGGATAATGCGCTTGTATGAATTGGACTCATTGCATTTGGAATGACTTGGTTAGGACTAGATGGGATGATGATTATTCTTAGACCGTTTGACAAGGGAAAGCCAAGATAGGTGATAGACATGAAAGTATAGGGGGTGGCCTTGGTAAAAGATAGGAGACATGAGATTAATGGAATTGTCATATGATTTTTAAGGACTATGTCGTATAATGACAATAAGACTATGATGGTCAATGACATGATGTTTTATGAATCATGTATGACTTAAGGATAGACATGTCAAGAGTTTTCCCCAAAGCGTGATTTATGTGTGCTATTTTTATGTCAAGACCAAGGTAGGTGGGAAAATGGACGAAAATGATAGGGCTTAGATGGATGTCAATGTCATGAGGAAGGCATGGGAAATGAGACGACTTTCCCCCAAGTGTAAGAGTCCACATAGAGGATTTATTTTACACATGACGCCTGTTTGCCAGGTTTTCATCATGGTACTTATCCAAGGTGCCTATTTGCCAAGTTTTCACCGTTGGATGAAATTTTTCTCTTTACTATTTTTTTTTGACTTTTTGATTTTTTTATTTTTTTTGGTGTCACCAAGATGCCTATTTGCCAAGTTTTCATCAGGGTGACGATTTTTTAATTTTTTTAAATTTTTTTGTATTTTTGATTTTGTGGATAGCCTAGATGCTTTAGATAACCACTAACTGTTCTGAATCCACTGACGGTGCCGATGTAGAGACTGGTGCCATGATATGCCAATAATGACCTTGCTGAAGGAGTTGTCTTGTCAGGATCGTAGCACTTGTATACAATTGATTGATGTCATTGTGATCCTTTCTGATACTAGAGTTGGCCTTATCAAAATACGCACATCGCAATAGAGTGCCATGAGAGTCCTTGTGGTAAAGAGTTGCTGCCATGACATGACGGATTTGTGACGTAGGATTTTTGGACTTTAGGCGACATGTAGGATTATGATGAATGATGGTAGACATGGAAAGGTTGTTTGGACATTTAGATGAATGACTTTTTATTTTCCAAACTTGGGATGTTGGATGACGGATTTTGTAGGGATGGTGTTTGGAACCAACACTTTTAGATGCCTTGCTTGATGACCATTTTGAAGGAGGTGGACATGTGTTATATGTGGGAGTCCTCTTGCCTTGTCGCTCCACATTGTGATTGACTTTTGCATTTGACTGGGTGTCTTTGTTTGATCCGTCTTTCTTTGGGATCCATTTTAATTTCATTTGTCCACTTGTCCTTTTGTTTGATTCAATGGCCTTTGACATTTGATTTTGATCTTCTGATTTGTAAGACTTTTGTTTTTGTTGGTCCCAAAGGGGAGGTTGATTCATGATAGAATGATGGTTCATGGTGTGGGTGGAGGGAGTGTTGGCAGCAATCTTATGACAAGGATTTCTCATGGACTCCATTTTGACATTTGTTTCTGACAAAGTTGCCCCTAATATCGAGGAGGTACCACTGACATCATTTGATTTGTTATCTGAGGAATAACCAAGACCTTGATGTCTGTAATTTCCCTGAAGCTGTATTGGTTCAAGAATGCCTTGCTCGTGTATGCCTAGTCCTTTGCCTTGATATTGCATGCTTTGACAGATTCTATTTGCAATGGGGTATTTATTGTTTTGAAAGCAAGATGCTAACCCATCATGATGTCTATGGACACTGTCACTTGTAATATTTTCATTTGCAAGAAATCCTGCTCTAACAAAGATAGATGCCCCTAATTGATAAAGTGTCTTAGCTTCATTGTCTTGTTGGCCATATTCTTGACTGATATCTTTTGTCTGATCATGCGACATGTCAAGTTCAAATGACTCTGTTGGTGCTTTCAAGGCAATGTCAAAGCCATCATTATTTTTAGTGTCATAGAGTCCAATGATTTTAGCTATAACTTGATCATATGCAAGCATGTCCTTAGTGGAAGATTCTTGTTCTGGAGGAATATCATCTATGTGTCCCATGAAGGCAAGTGTCTCATCATAGGAAGTGTCAATAGTCGAGGCTTGTATGGGGTCGGCAAGTGTTTGATCATG
>VDFB02378843.1:0-12205 GCA_007258455.2 Sequoia sempervirens
CCCTATGCCAAGTCATATGTTTCCTATAAGCTACATCATGAAAAAGGGAAATATGTCACATGCGAGCCAACTTAAGGCATGTCGTCCACATCTCAAGCTTGCTCTTATATGTTTGTGAAAAGTTAATGACCAACCAAAAGAAGCAATGACAAGTGACATATGAGCACAAGGATAACTAACCCCTTTCCCCCACTTAGTGCAGGATAAAGATGAGCCAAAATGATTGATGAAATGCATGCTCGAGTGAAAATCAATATCAATTAGAGGAATTAGGTGCCCCCTCATAAGGGAGAACACCAAACTCCTTGAAACATTTGTTAGATTTTACTACTCAAAGCCTTACATTTGTTAGTAGAATGGCAATGACCTCGATGATATGCACAAAATGAAGTCTTGTAGTAGAATTTCTTTTGAGTTCTTGGAGGAAGGGTGATCAAGTGATCTTCGAGAAGTCTTGACAAGATACCATCTTGATCAATGGGAGAAGGGGTTCCTGTAGTTTGTGAAAAAGATACTTCTTTCTTAGTACAAGATGTCATATGTACCAAGACTCTTTAGATTGCGAACTTTTGTTCTCTCCTTTATAGGAGGGTGTAAAATCTAACGAATTCAAATCATTATTGTTTTGTGAGATGATATTGGCATTAAGCAAAGGTGTATGTTTTTTTTTTATTGCTTGTAAAGGAGAATGATCAAGACCACTAGATTCAATCAATTTAGGATGCATTACTGTTAAAGTTGGCTTAGATGAATCTTGGGGGATAGTTTTGATGTTGAGTGAAGGCTTGTAAATTTCTATCAAAGGACAATATCCAAGACCATGAGTTGTTTTTTGTGTGATAGGATCTATAGGGTTGTGGATACCTTTTTCGTTAGCACCACATCCTTTTCCACTCTATCCAAGTTGTTTCATAAGTTCATATCCTTGTCCATAAAGATTTTTCATTGCTTTTGGATTGGGTGGTTGTTCGTGATTAATCTCATCAAAGTTTATTGTGTAGTTTTCTTCTTTGTATGAAGTCGTTGAGGTGGATGCTTTTGA
Organism: Sequoia sempervirens; assembly: GCA_007258455.2. Taxonomy (NCBI): domain Eukaryota; kingdom Viridiplantae; phylum Streptophyta; class Pinopsida; order Cupressales; family Cupressaceae; genus Sequoia; species Sequoia sempervirens. The sequence continues at coordinate 1,043 of VDFB02378843.1, forward strand.
AGGATCGTTCAAGTTTTGTGTTGACCATGACTGCTTTTTCATTTACTATATTTGAATCTTTGTTTATGATCTTGTACTCTCCCATGAATGTTGGTGTGAATTCTAAGGAACCCCAATCATCATCTAATAGCTTTGTGTGTTGTTCTTTGTTTTTTTGTCGTACAGGTTCCACACGTGTAGTTGATGTTGATGTGTTTAAGGTATTTTTTGCATTTTTTACAAGTTGTAAGACACTATAAGGCTCAGGATCAACGTTAAGTGTGTACACTTGATTTTGGTAAATGTATTTCATTTTACAATGAAGATTAGAAGGCACCCCATTCATTGCATGAATCCAGGGTCTACCTAAGATAAGATTACATGAAATTTCATGAGGTGTAACATGGTTTGGAGTATTCAAAGTGGCCACTCCAACTATAAGAGGTATAATGATAACCCTTAGCGGTTTATTTTTGGCATTGTCAAATCCCTTAATAGATAAAGAATTAGGTTGAATGTTTGATTAATCAATGACAAGCCTATCCAAAAGGCTCACACTACACAATTAAGGGAAGAGTCAGCTGTGTCGTAGAAAAAAGTACCCTTTGCTTGACATGGGAATAATTCATGATAAATTGACTTAATGAGGCCTTGATTCAGGTGTTGTGAGGCATTTTATGCATCCACACTAGGTCTTGGACCCTTGCAAATTGTATAGAATAAATTTATTAATGTCTTGTGAAGGTGTTGTGAAATGTTGTAACACATTTCTACACTTTTCTAGACTCTTCTCATTATAATTCATCTAAATATCCCTTTTTTATTCTTTATCAAGTCCTATTTTAAATTTTTGTAATGAATTGTAACAAGATTTCACGCTTTTCTAGGCTTGATTTCACTATTTACACCTTTCTTATGCTTTATTTGACCCCTTTATTCCCTTATAAGGCTTAATTAAGTGTATTTTTAAATGTAAACCCAATAAATAACATTAAATGTGACTTAATTCCTAACACCCACTTTCAATTCCAAGGTGGGACCCATTCACCATGGGTGGCGAATGAGTCCCCCTTGGTTCCAAATTCAAAATATTTTAAATTTTCTTTCAAGTTTTTATTCAAAATCACTTGATGTCAGCCTGTGATGAGGTATCAACGGGTTACTAAGGCACAAGTGTGTATAAATAAAAGTTTTTCTCCTCATTTTACATCTCTCCTCCATTCAATCTCCTAATCCATTCTTCATCATACATCCACCAATCCTCCATCTCAAGCCAAGCAACTTAGGGTTTCAACATTACAAGCCATTCAAGATCAATTTTCAAACATTCAAGGGCAGATCCTTCATGTTTTGTTGCAAAAATTCAAGATCAAATATCATGGTAAGGTAATCAATTACATTATTGCATGTTTCATTACATTATTTCATCATTTTGGTTTAATTACCTAAAAGGGGTTTGACCAAGGAAAACCCCCATGCCCTAACATTCAACATCTCTCTCTCTCTTTCCTTGTTTGTTTGCATATTTAGGACTCTTGGAAGCTTGGAAATCATTGAAGATAAATTTTCAAGGTTGCTAAAGTTTCTTCCCCATTGAAAAAGCTAAAATATCAACAAAAACTCATTTTTAGACCTGTAAATCAAAGTTTCAGAAGTGGACACCTGTAGGAAGTCAAAGTGCAAATCGGAAGCTCCAAATTCCACTTTTGAAAATCCATAAATTCAAAAGTGGACTCATTCACCATGGGTGGTGAATGAGTCCCACTCCAATTTCAATTTTTAGTTTTCTATATTTTTGGGTACCCTTTTGTCAAAAACGAGTCCCGACTCAGTTTTGCGGAATTGGGACTGATTCGCCCAGAATGGTGAATGAGTCCCCCAAGCTTGAAAATTAGGATTATCAGCATTTTAGAATCTATTTCTAGTCTTCATTCACATTCTAGGTGCACAATTTTAGTTTGGTTCAGTTTTGTTTAGTTTTGTATTCATTTCTAGTTCATTGTTGCATTACACAACATTGTGTTTTCAAACAAGTTACATTTCTTAGGTTTTTAATACTTAATCAATCAATATTATCAATTATTTGCACTTATATCATCTAATTTGTCCCTAGTAACATTGTAAACATCTTATATTGAGTGAACCTAGCTAGCATTTTTGGTCTACCTCTCTCCTTTTAGGTGCAAAACCCTAGAAGAGTTAGAGAGTCTTGTGGTGCCAAAAATCTATGGTTCATTTTGGTGAACCTACTTTTAGAACACTTTCTTTTCTGATTTTTCATCCATAATTATCCTAGCAATAGCTTGCATGCATTGTTTTGCATTCTAGGATTTCAAAAACTTGCGTTAGTGAAAAGGTCATTTAGCTTGCATTTTTACATAAAATGTCTTTAAAAATTTCTAAAATTTTGTATCTCCATCTTAGGTTTTCATCATAAAACATCAAACATATCAAAAATACTTTAATTTTTTTGAAAATTTTGCAAAAATCTAGTGTTGGGACTCATTCGCCATACTGGGCGTATCAGTGCCTATCCAAATTTTTGACTGACTATTATAGCATCAGAAACCTCATTTTTGTGCTTCCTAAGCCTCATAGTATCATATAGTATAAGTATGGAAAGTTTCTAGAACATTTTTTTTTATGCATTTCACTCAAAAACATAATTTTAGATTACTCATTCTTCAAACCACTTCATTTACAAACACCATTAGATATGAAAATGCTTCCATTTCTACAATTTTGCATCACATTGATAAAAGTACTTTTCACTTTTGCATATACAATATTTCTATTCATAAAGCTTTGCATTAGTTTTGTAAAATTACTTGTCATTATTGCATATATATTGTTGACATTCTTAAGGTGTTGCATAGATTGGATAAGAGTGTTTTGTATCTTTGCAGATACATTGTTCATATTGTCGAAACATTGCATGAAATGGTTACATGTGCTTTTCATTCTTATTCAAACAATCCTAGTACCTTACATATGTAGACATATTAAGAAACGTTTCCTATCCCCTCCCTATGAGAGTGTTTTAGTGAAAGAGATTACAACTTGGGCCATTCCTAATGATCATACTTGTTCTTCTCATAATATCTCTCCTCTTGGTGATGAAGATATTTTTAGTAGAAGAATTAATTAATGAGTCTTGAGAATCCTATTTGTTACTCTCCTTTTACCTCTCTTAGTGGACAAAACATTCACACCCAACATAACACAACCTTAGATGATCATGGAATTACATTTTTTTTCTCCTAGTATCTCTCCTTATTGTGAAGACAATAATTTGATGTTAGAAAACATATTTTGTGAAGATCATGAGAATCTTAGTTGTCCCCCTTCACCTCACAACATTCTTCTTAAACAAGACAATACAACCAAAGATAATCATGACAACATTTTTCCTTCTCCTAGTTGTGAAGAAGATACTTTGTTGTTAGAAAACACAATTGATAATGGTCATGAGAATCTTCATTGTCCCTATTCAAATAACATAACCCTTCTTGGGAAAGAAAAATCAACCATTGAGCATTCCCATACTTGTGATGAAGTCATTTTTAAAGAACCAACCTTAGAATGTCAAGAAAAGTCGATTTGTAGTTCTCCTAAGAACCCTCCTCCTAGGAAAGATATCATGATGCAAGACAATAACAACAATAACAATATAGACTTCAACCTCAACTCATCCTTTACCCCCCTTCACATAAACCTCCACCTCAAACCAAACCCAAACTTGTCCTTTACCCACCTAAGAATAATGTATCGCAGCAGTCGAGTTATAATACCATTTCTCATACATACCACACTCGAAATAATCCACAACCACCACAACCAATCCCAACACCCTTACCTTTTCCAAATCCTCTCCCCCCTAGACCTATCTTACCAGGTTTTCCTATTGGAAAGGAGTACAATCTTGTTGAACAACTAAAGAATACTCCTGCTAAAATCTCATTATGGGACCTTATTCAAGTCTCCCCTCACTATCACAACATGATCCAATTATCCTTGCAACAAGTTCCTATCCCTTCTAATACTCCACCAACTAACATAGCAACCATGATCCAAGGACTAAATGTTGACATTGTTTTCCACCAAAGTGAACTCCCCCTTTTGGAAGTGCAAAAACAAAATGAAGCTTTCATGATCATTGCTCAATACAATCAGATAGGGATTAAACAAACCCTTATTGATAATGGTTTTTCCCTTAATGTGTGTAGTGTGAATCTCCTTGATAGATTGCATGTTGACAAGTCACAAATAAAACATGATTCCTTATCTATTCGAGGATTTGACAATACAACAAAGCAACTGCTTGGTGTAATCACTTTGCCTTTTATAGTTTGGGTGGCTACTTTACAAACTCCTATTCATTTCATGCCTTATGATCTTTCATTTAATATTATTTTAGGCAAACCATGGATTCATGAAATGAATGTTGTGCCTTCGACCCTTCATCATATCATGAAATATGTCTATAACAATCACATTTATCAAGTTGAAATAGACCCCGAGCCTGAAAGTTGCTTGCACCTTGAAAAAGGAGCTACAAGTCCTTTGAAAACATTAATTCCAACATCCAACATAGAGCCTCTTGAAATTGAACACAACAATGAGGAATCACCATCTAAATTATTTGGTGATGATTGGGGATCCTTAGAATTCACACCTTCATTTATGGGCGAATACATAATCACACAAAAGAAAGATGAGAAACAAGGAAAACCAACTATCATGACAACTCAAAATTCCACACAATCTTTGTTGGAAAACAAGGACAAACAACCCAGAGGTGGGGGTGAATTTGTCCTCTATCAATAAAATTTTCTAAACTTTACTTAACTTAATCTCAAATATGGCTGAATAAGTGAAACTAACCATGCTCAATTTACACATCAAAGAGACAGAGAACACCAAGATTTTTTACGCGGGAAACCTTGTTAGGGAAAACCATGGTGGATGTTAGTCCACAAGATTATACCCTATTAAAAGTATAATGAAATCATAAAGGGGAATGCATGCATTCAAGCATTACTGCCTAGAGCTCATTGCTCAATTACGTAAGGGGCTTATCACCCAAGAATATAAAATAGGATTGCAACCTCAAGGGTATGAATTGAGAAAATTAGCTTTTATACAAGCCCGACATACCCAATTAAGCACAAAAATCACAAACTACTTTTCCACACTCCAGGCTCTACAATCAATGATATTCACACATACACACATAAGAGCACACCTAACACATGAAGCACTTTCCCACACACACAAATAATCGATGATAATGTAGACACCTAAAAATGTCCATGTCTTGCAACACCTAGACATCTTGTAGTATGTTTTTCCCTAGGTATCCATGTCATCACCTAAGTAGTTAAATAAATTTTATTTATTTGACTAATTTCATTTATTCCCTATTTATCATGTATCTATTCTTCTATAATTAAATAAATATATATTTATCTAATTATTCATGACCATTTATCCTCTCTAATTAAATATTTATTTTAATTGTTTAATTAGTCATTTATCCATTCTCCTATGATTAAATAAATATTTATTCATTTAATTATATTTTTCACCTTCGTCTATAATTAAATGATGATTTTACATTATTTAATTATCTTTCCACATCATCTCTATCCTTATTAGATAATGCTTTATCATTATTTAGTAAGTTTATCATTTCAATTATCCTTCTCATCTTTTTTAGGATTTATTTCCTTTAAAAGAGAAAATCAAAATCTTTATGTCTTTTCAAATCTTATCTTATTTTGTTGTATTTCCTCTTTGATCAAATAAAGCAAAAAATCAAATCTTATCGAATCTTCTTCTCCGTCCACATCGAAACTCTATAAATATGGCCTCTCACAAGCCATTTGGAGAGGAGCTTTTGAGTACCATTACTCTGTCGAATTATCTCTACAATCTTTCATCATCTTTCATCCATCATTCTCCATCTTTGAACCTTCACTACATCGTTATGTTGCTATATTGAGCAACCAACATTCCACAATCAAATCCTTCAAAATATTGCATTCTTATGCGAGATTGAGAAGAACAATGGAGTGAATACCTGCTAATATGCATGTGTGTTTAGATTAAATATTTGTTTTGCATGTATGTGTGTTTTACAGGAAACTTCATTGAGGATGGTGAAAATCTTAATCTTAATCTAATAAGATTTTTAGAATTAATTTTTCCTCCGTCTACATTTGGCGCCCACCGCGGGGCCTATGCCCCGATTTGACATTTTCTTGCAGAGCATTCTGACATTAACATTTGGTGAACCTAACATCTCTTGCACATGGGTCTTTGATCGACTGCCTGGTTTCAGTGGCTTTTCGTGGCTAATCATTTGTAGTTGCAAATTTGATCTTGCAAGTTTATTTCCTTTCAAATCTTGTTGCAAGTGTAACAATATTTTTTTTGTTTCCCGATAGTCATTGGTTGCAATGTTATGCATCAATCATTTTGAGTCAATTCCCTAAGTCTACTGTCAAAAATTAATCTGCAGTCATGGTATTCAAATTTTGTCCCTTTCCACCACCGCTAGAGTTTCTCGTCTACCTCTGTGTAAATCCTAACTCAACTACACAGGTTGTTGCTCCTTATTCTTTCATCTGTTCGACACCCACTCACTACCATTTCGAGCCGTTGGTCTAGTCTCGCTCTCCAGTTCTCCCACATCACATCTGAGCTATAGGGGGCAGTTGACACAAACCCGAAATCATGCCCACCAATAAATCTTGATATTCTCTTGCCGATCATGTTTCAAATCCCCCTGTCACTGCCATCTTTATGTTGGTTGTTACCCTATCACTGCTCCTCCACCATACACTGTCCACCAAACCTACGCTTTGTTTTGTCTAAACCATAAGCTCCTGTTAAACTTCCATCTTCCTCACACTCCATCACCACCCTTTGGTCTCTCGTCGCCACTCAACATATCCTCACTCCTATCGCGGCCTCTTTATTATCATATGCATTATGAGACTGCCTGACAGGTGGTGCAGTTGGGAGTTAATTGATTGACTTAGCCATTGCCAACTTGTCCTATTCTCTTCTGACCTATCAAATATTCAGTCACCTGGTCCTTCTCCCATCAGCGTCATATGATTTAATCCATATCGCCAATTAACTCATTGGTTGGTATGCAAATTTATTGATTCACATTCCTTCAGCATCGGGTCTCTTACTTTCGTCAGCCTTTGCATATTCATCACTAACTGTAACATTCTCGACCTCTCATTTCATTGGCGGATCGGTTGTATTCATCGGTGTACAAAGTCAAAAACCAGCCTACTTTCATTAAATCTAGAGTTGGGTCAAGAAGATCGACATACCAAGTTGTTTTCCTGTGTTACCTCACCATCAGTGTACCCTCTATCTATTCGGCTTGTTATCCATCCCATCGCTACCTAAAATCTCCCATTTTCTTTTCATAAGACAGGATGTAATCATATCGTGAAAATCTTACCATAAAGGATCATTTTTTTTCATAGAGGTAATTTAAAGGGAATGAAATAAAGAATGATTTTGATGGCTTGAATATTAGATCTTAATTTAGTTTTAATTAGAGTTTTTTTTAGATTTTTTATTTGATTTTTATTAGATTTAGGATTTTAGATTAGATTTTTGAAATTAGACTTTTTTATAGGATTTTAGATTAGAATTTTTTTAAAATTAGATTTTTAAGTTAGTTTTTTTTTAGATTTTTTAGATTTCAGATTATAGATTAAGATTTTTTTTTAATTAGATTTTAATTAGATTTCACATTTTAGATTAGATTTTTAATTAGATTTGTATTAGATTTTAGATTTTAGATTGTATTTTTATTTTAGATTTTAAATATAGATTTTTAACTTTTTTTTAATCTAGTTTAGAGTTATTTATTTTAATTTAAGTTTGGATTTTTAATAGATTACATGTTTTTTATCTAATATCATTTTTGGCTTGCAAGTTTGTATTCTTCTTGTCTTGGTGACTTTCAGGGGGATCTAAGGAGTGATATCAATCATTGGATCAATCACAACAATAGATTTAAGGACGAAAACAATCAGGTACACACATTCTAATCTTTCATTTCTCATTGATCATTTCTTGTTACACATTTCAATTTGGGGTATAAAATCAATCTTACTTGATCACATATTTGAAATTGGGTTTAAAATCTAATCATTATCTTCCTACATACATTTTGGATTTTGGGATCTAAAAAAGAACGAAAGTGCTTCATTGTTTTATTCCACACATTTCATTTCTAAGGAAATTAATCATTATGAAAAGGTGAATCAAGTGTGTGTAAGATCACAAACACTCACTTGGGTTTCTTTTGTCAAACTCCTCTATAGGAGGCTTGTTAATGGGTAGATTTTAATACCCCCGGGATGACTCCTCAATCAAGTGTGGACCGAAGACACGCTTGTTTGGAAGTTAAAATTTTGTCACTTTTGGCTAAGCCCCAAAGAACTTTATACCATTGGGAAGTGAAGGTGAAGGGTGGGTTACCCCTTTCTCCCGGCTGTGTGGTAGGATTTTTCTTTCAAATCATCCTTAGTCAAACTTGTGCAGACTAGTTTGAGACCTAATTGGCCATACCCCACTTGACTCGTCATAGGGCTTGTTGATGTGTTTTCCATGTGTTCTTGTTTAATAATCATCATTACTTTCTTCAAATTTCAAAATTCAAACTTGCTTATGTGTCTTGTGTGAGTGCTTCATGTGTGTACATGTGTGATCATTTGTTTAAACATTGCCAGATCAAGCTATAAACACCAACACATAAACACATAATCCAAACCATCCTTAAACACCTCAAAACACTCCCAAACCATTAGCTAAACATGTCTAACTACTATCCTCCATATTCACCCTCGACCTATGAACGAAACCAAAGGATTGAATATCTTGACCATCATTTGAAAGAGCTTGAAAAATAACTTGAATCCCAACATTCGAATGAAGTGATGCAATCATCTCATAAGCCTTTATCCTTACCCAAAACTACATCATCCAAGTTCAATATCCATGACTTTCTGCAAAGGCTAAATGAGAAACCTAAATGTATTTCCTCAAACACAAATAATCTTGAGCAATCCTACCATGTCATGCATCTATCTTCATCTCCCATAATTCAAAATAAACCTCATGAGTCTTCCACCCAAGTTAACGATTTCATCCAACCATCCTCTCTCATCATACCATCTCCATCCAATGAGTCATGTCAATCTATTAGTCCAAAGCATGCTAGCATAGAATCCCTTGCACATCAAGATCAAAGCATTCTTTCCACTCCATCCAATGATACCAAAATTCTGCAACCCCTTCCAATCTTTGACCAAGATCCCATCTCTCAAGAACCTCATGATGATCCCCTTATCTCTTTTTGTTTCATCCAAGATGATTCCCTTCCATCTCAAGAAAAATGTATCCTTCCAAGTCCTCCTTCCACCTCATCTAATGAATCCATACCATCTCATGATTCCATCATATCCAATGATCAATATATGCTTTCCACAAAATATCAAGATTCCCTTCCTCATCAAGATCAAGATAAACCTCCATTCAAGGATACCCTTTCATTCCATGATGATGTCCATCATTCTCATGATTAAGACATGCCTTTCATACCACTTGATGATGATTCTATATCTAATAAAGAGCAAGCTAATTCATCTCCTACACCTCATGATCCTTTTCCAAGTCAAGATCAAAGTACCCCATCATCCCCATGTCAAGATCCTATCACCCATCCTAATTCCCCTCATGATCACAATCCTCTACAAGATTCTATCACCCCTATTCAAGCTATCCATGAGCCCCTTGCCTATCAAATTGGTTCTCTCACTTTTATCCAAGGTGGTTTACTCAAAGATCTTGTTATTCCTTCCATATCACATCCACCTCACAATAGACTTGCATCTTGTTTCATAAATAATACATATCCAATTGGCAAACAAATGTATCAAAGTATGAACTACAAAGTCAAAGGATTAGGCCTTCACGAACAAGGTATCCTAGAACCCCTTTATATCCAAGAAAACACATACTATCATGGCCTTGGTTATACACCTCATGCTCAAGACATTTGTTCTCATCGTAAGCCTAGATTAAATCAAAATAAACCTACTTATCCTAGTACATCAAACCTTCCATCTATCCTAGGCCCTTATACTAGTCCATCAAACTTTCTAGCTATCCTAGGTCCTTATCCTAGTTCATCAAACATTCGGTCTATCCTTGGTCCTTATCATCCAATCCCTAGTTCATCAACCCTTCATCTCCTATTCATCAAGAACAACAAAGGCACACATCCTTGACTCCCTCTCAAAATTCTACCTATGTTAACCCATCCATAAGACCTCCATATCATTCATCTCCATCCACCCATCCCATTTCTCTTGGAAGCAGTTTTAGTGCCAAATATCAAAAGCTTCCATATCAAAATCCACATGTATCAAAGGATCAACATGTCTCCTTGAAGAGCCATGCAAAAATAAAAGAAAATTTGATCCAAACTCAAATGAAAATATTCAAAGGCCACAAAGGGCCCATAAATCAAAGAGAAAATTTCAAAGGCCACAAAGGCCCATAAATCAAGAAGAAAAATTTCAAAGGCCACAAAGGCCCATAAAGCAAAAAGGAGAATCTCAAAGGCCACAAAGGCCCATGAATCAAAAATCAAAGTCAAAAGCTATGTGGATTCCTAAAAGTCTCGTAGAAGCAATAAAATCTAAATTGGCATCCAAATTTGCTAATCCAAAAGCTTCCTCCTATCATCCATCTAAAAACCTATCACCTTCTAAATTCATTTTTCCTCCATCACTCCACCACCCTTCAAGGTGTGTGTCGATGTTGATCTTTCCATCATTTCCATCCTTTTCATCTATCCATCAACAAGCCTTCCAACCTCCTATCCATTATCCAACATTCATCCCCCATTATCCTCCTTTAATCCAAACCTTTGCATAAGTCCTTAGCTTCTTCCATCATACCATTAATATACCAATGTTTATGAGTCTAATCCTTCTTGCCATGGTTTATTAGAGCACATATTAAAGGGATATTAGTCATGAAACTTGATGCTTGAGTCCTTCCTCCATCTTCCTATCATGCATATATTACCTTTCATTTTCATTTATCCCTATCCATATCCTATCTTCCATATTCCTCTTG
>VDFB02378845.1:0-29099 GCA_007258455.2 Sequoia sempervirens
AGATGCCCTTCAAAATTTAGTCTCCTTGATTGCATCTCTATTGGCCTACTAACCATCTCTACAAAATTGTTCTAAATGTGGGTTTCACTCTATTGCAGCTATAATCCCCAATGTTCTTAATATATGTTAAAACTTAACATGTGTCACGCTCCATTGTGCCCCAAATTGTTGCGCCATAGCCTAGTCCCAGGTTTGTTAGAGTTATAGGCCACCTTATATTGGTAGGGGGGTTTCTAATGTGGATCAAACTCTCCCATTTCTAAGGGGGGTTATATTTAAAGTTAAATATTTAACATGTTAATTTTTTTTAAAAAAATTGTATTTGGAAAGCATAAAATTTTAGCTTTTAATTGATTCAAAACTAACTTATTTAACTAGTTAACAACTCATTGCAATAGCATTCCAACAAAAACAAAATTTAAATATAAAAATATAATTTTGTACTAATTTATTAAGCAATGAGGTTTTATCAATTAATTTAATTCAATTATCTAAATTTAAAAACTTGCACAATATAAAATAAAAAATAACTTATAAATTTAATTTTACTTTATACTAAAAAATATTTTTTTTATTTTAATATCTTAATTACCAATAGACATTTAACAATATTTTATTTATTTAAAAAAATAAAAAATCAACACAATAATTATTTTAAAAAATCTTTATTTAAAAATAAATAAAAACAAAGAGACATATTAGAAATATTTATTTAAAAAAATCCACCTCACTTTTTTATCCTTATCCAAAACATTATCAAAATTGTTAAGTTTCTACTTTAATTGAATAATTCAATTTTTTAAAGAAATAAATAAAATTGATCTCTAAACTGATATATTTGGCATATATTATATAGATTAATATTTAACATATATATACTAGTTTAGATATTAAAATAATAATAGTTTGTTCTTAATAAAAAATATATTAAAGCATTTTTTCCTCCAATAGATTTGCATGCAGTGCTTTAAAAAAAATCAAAAACTTTATCTAAAAATAACTTATATTAAAAATATATTAAAGCATTCTTTCCTCCAATAGATTTGCATGCAGTGCTTTAAAAGCTTACACAATATAAAATATAAAATAACTTATAAATTTAATTTTTGTTTATACAAAAAAATAATTTTTATTTTAATATCTTAATTTAGATATTAAAATAATAATATTTTATTCTTTATATATAATATATTAAAGCATTCTTTCCTCCAATGGATTTACATGTAGTGCTTTAAAAAAAAAATCAAAAACTTAATCTGAAAATAGTTGTCTAAAATAAAACAGAGTGTCGAGCAAAATTTAATTTAAAACTAGGTTTTTTGCATCAGTTTATCAACAATACATGAGTTGCTGCTGGAATTGTTCTACTGTACGCAAAGATTAGGAACCCCGAGTTAGTGTATCGATGGCAGGCAAAGGAGATTCTCCACGGCAACCGATTGAAGCAGAGCGAGGGCTACGAAGTTTTGCTGTGACTTTGGCGATATCATCGATACTCATTGTGATTAGGGGTTTGAGGGATTTCGACAAATACAAGACACCCATTTCTTCTACAATAGTTCTGGTTGGACGCATTGTGGCTTTCTTTGCTTCAATACTGGTTGTAATGATGGTTATTAGGCCTGGGAAGAGAATTACCTTAATGAGCAAGGTGCTTTTGGGCACCGCTCTAGTATTCTTCATGCTGAGTTTCCTTACAGCAACTTATTTGATGGTGTGCCGCCTAAACTGCTTAATTTAAGATGTGCTATAATCGGTGCGGGTTTAGGGATTATGGTGCTACCATGTGTTGTTCTCTGTCTAGGTTTTGTTCTCCAGGGTTTAATTCTGTAGGGTTTATACTATGCTAATAAAAGAACAGATGAGTTTGTTTGTACTATGCTGTAGGGTTTAATTCTAAGTTATTTCATATAAATAAGCAAATCATTGGAGGAACGTTTTTGTGACATTTGCAGCGGATGTTGAATAGAACACAGTTTTTAGTCCCTGCCTTTAAGATGTTTTCCCTCTATCTAGATGCAGGGGTGGCTGACCCCTTCACCTTTAAGTGGCTATGGAAGCATGGGCGGTCTTAAGCTATGACTATATAGACGAGGAAAGGCTATTGACACCCTATCCATCTCTCCTGCTCTGAGCTGCGCCTTCATCATTGCCTGGAATACTTCAAGAATTGAGAAAAAGTCTGATTATCAGTTTTGGCATTATGTGTTGTCCAAATTGATCAATGTCAAAAATAAAAATAAAACTGTTTGGGCTGAGAGGTAAACTGAATCTACAAAGCTTTGCTATTTTAAACAAGTTTCTAAATTTTGCAATTCTTAAAAATCTTAATGTTAAAAGAAGGGAGATGTAATCATCTGTATGGAGCTTAACCTGATTTTACAAAGGAAACACCAATTTAATAGTGAATATATCAGAAAACTCTCACAGTTTATATGGGGTAAAAATTGGAATGTTTGTAATTTTATTATTTGTGAATATTTTTATTGCATGGTTTTTGAGCATGTGCTGCAATCATTGCATGGAAAGTGGAAACGTCAATTTAATAGTGAATATACAAAAAAACTCTTACAGTTTATATGGGTAAAAACTGAACTGTTTGTAATGTTTACATTCATGAATATTTTCATTGCATGATTTTTGAGCATGTGTAGCAATCATTGCATGAAAATGCCAATTTAATAGTGAATACATAAGAAAACTCTCACATATATGGGGTAAAAACTGAACTATTTGTAATGTTTCTATTCATGAATATTTTCATTGCATGGATTTTGACATGTACTGCACTCATTGCATGGAAATGCCAATCAAACAATGAATATACAAGAAAAACCTCACAAGTTATATGGGGTAAAAATTGAACTATTTGTAATATTTTTATTCACGAATATATCTTTAATGTCCCCTAATTGGGAGTGCCCTAAATTTTCCTAATTCATTAATTTAAATAAACAAAGGACCTAATTGAAGCATTGCACACAAGTTAAAACCATTTACCATAATCAACTAGTTAGTAGATTATAATCATTTACTACAATAATACTAATTAGCAGATTACTATAATTAGATATTAATAAACTTGTGGCGAATCATTAATTCAATCACAAAGTACTCTAACATCCTTGGAGGGTTCAATCATAAGAGAGAATGGGAGAATGCGACTTGATGGGGTACCTTCGACCCTTTTTCCCTAGACCAAAGGGGATATACCATCTCCCTTGGCCTCATGTGGCACATGCCATCCATATGAGGTGATCTATCTAGGAGGTGTATTTTTCGTTATCCCCTCACCTTGCCAATCATTTCCTTCTCCCTATGATTTGACCCCCTGTGTTGATCATCCATAATGGAAGAGTGAGATTCCAATGGGTGCCCTGAAAATGTCCTCTCTCCTAAGCCCAAAGGTAGTACCCTTTGTACCCACTTAGCCTCCTAAGGCTCATCAAGTCCTCATCTAAGAGTAATTCTAAGAGAATATAAGCAGAACTAACTTAAATCGAGAGTGTGGAAGGAATATATAGATGTACAAGGTGTGCTCCAAGACACACTCACATGACCTATGAGAATCATAAGAATCCTTATTGTGATGGCATAGCCCCCCATTACACTTTATAATTAAGTGTGTGTACAATAAATTCCCAAATTCCCTCCCTAAAGAACACACATTTAGTTTTGTGGCATTTTATATGAGTGCATTTACAATAATTTTGTTGTTTGAGTTCTACAAGTTTACTGTCATGAGGTTGATTAAGAAGACAAGATTAAGTTGTGTCTTGCAAACCTCAATAAAAGATAAAAAAACATAAAATTAAAACCTCATCATGATGACCCCCCTCTCCACAAAGAAAATATACACAGGTTGAAACATTACAAATAGGGGAGAGGACCCAGTACCTAAGCATGTTTCAATAGTTGTGATAATAGTTGTTTATATAATGCCCAATATTTTTATCAATATTGGACCAACAGTTGTGACTTTAAAGTTGTTAGTGTAGATGATGACTACCCATAATTAAACAAAATGTATTCCTTTGATCTAAAAAGCAACCAATAATGTGATTCCACATCAATGCTCAATAAAACATGCTGTGAATGCAGAAGTATTGGTCTCACTTTTTTTTGGGGCCTTTTTGGACACCTTGACAAAAAGCATGCTGATGTGGCATCATATTTGATGATGGGACCCTGAAACCTTAGTTATAAGTAGGGGACTTGCTAAGTAAACTGCTGTAAAAAATTGGGAGTGATTTGGAATTTCCATGTAGGAGTCAGTCTGTGATTGCTTTTAAAATGCTTGAAATATATCCCAACCCCTCTCTATATGTTTCATTTCTAGCAATTCGCCATAGATACATCAGTGACTGCATAGTTTCTAGCCTCAAGATGTTCTATGATTTACTAACCACCATATGCTTTGGCAAAAATGTTGTACAAGTTATTTCAAATATCAGTGGTCTATGTGAAGATATTATACAAATTACCATCACAGATTTTTCCATGGTGAAAACAAGTACACCAAACAAAATGTTTCTTTCATGGAACAAACTGAAGGAAACAGATAAAGACAGTTCTGGCATTTTTACAATAAGAGTGTGTCAGGCTTTGCATGTGTCTCAATTAAATACATGAAGACATATTCTAACCTTGCCCTCGTTGAAGATATAGTTTTCACCAGCCAACTTTGTTTGAGTTATAAAAGTTGTAGCAAGTCCTGGCAAGCTGTAGGGAAACAAGATAGATAGTGACTTAAAAAAATAAATGGAGATCATAACAAATAAATCACACATCATTAAGGACAGTATTTTCAGAATCTAAATTCATATGAATATACCTGGATACACAACAATAAGAAATTATAACTTTCTAAACAATACATTATTAATGAAAGAAAAAAATTGCATATCCTGCAGATCTTAAGATTTGTCTACACTTCCACATTTGGCATGCATGTCTTTTAGTGCAAGCAGGAAAGATGCTGGAAAAAATGGGAAATTTAGTTTTGATTCCAATTGCATTGGCATGGAAGTTATTTGGGCCTTCTAAAGATAGTCCATTTGGTGCATCTCCTTCAATCAATGAAGGATGCTGGATAAGGCACAGAAGAAGTCATTGGTAGTGCATTGGTAGGAGAGAATAGAAGAGGGAAGAAGTTAGAAACAATGGAATTGTTAACTAGGACTATAGGTATGTTTTAATTCAATTTTTATTTGTATTTCAGAAAACATATCTTGATAATTATTTAGCAAAGATTCAACATTATGTTTATGTATTAAAATGGTTTTGTATTTCCTCAGCTGTTTTGGTAAAGGCTTATGTTAAATGGTTATGCTCCTTTATGTTTAATAGTGTAGCGGTTATTTTAAACTCCAAAAAAAAAATCATTATATTTATGATGTCCTTAACCTGTTCTAAAAGCTTTAATTACCATGCAGTTGAGAAAATGCTCTTAAGGGTTGGGTTTAAAATGTCTATAATTTGTTTAATAGTTTCCACCTTCACATGCTGGAAGATGGGTTGGTAATGTACATTTTCATGAAAGTTTAAAATCCCTAAATTTAATTGGTTTGTAATGTTTTTATTTTTACAGTTTTAAAAATTAATTAAATAAGGGCTGTAAAGACTAGTTATTGATTGTAGAATGTATTTATTTTGGTTCTACAATTCAAGTATTTGATCATTTTGAAACTAGTTATTGACTATAGAGTGTATTTATTTTGGCTCTACAATTCAAGTATTCGATCAGTATCAAAATGCCCTGACTTTGGCATTTGGCAAGGACTCCTGCTGCACAACAGCGCTTGTTTATCTATAAACTTTGTATTATATGAATCGGCACCCTATCCATCTCTCGTGCTCTGAGCTTCGGCTTCCCTATATAGGGCATTTCATCATTGCCTAGAATTGAGCAAAACACTGATCATCAGTTTTGGCATTAACTGTTGTTCAAATTGGTCAGTATCAAAATATTCTTTTCTGTTTGGCCTGAGAGGTAAACTGAATCTAGAAAGCTTTGGCATTTTAAACATGTTTCTAAATTTTGCATGTAGTCATCTGTATGGAGCTTAACCTGATTTTACAAAGCCAAGTTAATAGTGAATATTAAAAAAATTCAGTTTATAGGGGAGAGGGGTCCATAGTGGAGCGGGGTTCAATAGTGGGGATAGAAGTAGTCTGCAGTGGTCCTCATAGTGGAGCACCTTAATATCCAATTGCAAAACACTTTTTATCCGTAAAGTACACAAACTGACAAATCATGTGATGCCACATCAACCCACCGATAAAACACGACTTAGTGCACGACTATCGGTCTCACTTTTTTGGGGGCCTTTCTGAATACCTCAACAAAAAGTATGTTGATGTGGCATCATATTTGATGATGTAGCCCTAAAACGAAATATATAAGCACATGAGTTGCCAAATAAACTGTTTTACAAAATTGGGAGTGATTTGAAATTTCCACATAAGATTTTGAGAGATGCGAAGTTAGGATGCTCCATTATGAACCCCTCTCCCCTATATGAGATAAAAACTGAACTGTTTGTAATGACTACTTTCATTCTATTGTTTTTGAGCATATGCTGCAATCATGAATTGAAATGTTCTACAACGGAAAAGTATGTTTATGCATTGTTTGAGGCTATGAAGAACTTCAGATCATAGCTTGTAGTTGTTGAAACTATAGCCTATGTGCCACACCCATGTATGAAAGATATATTCTTGCAGCAAGAGGCTTCATGTAGAAGGTGTTAGTGAATAAACAAAGTTTAAGATCTGACATGGAGATGCAAGTCACAAAACTTGTTAGAGGTCAACGCCTGGCTAAGTTGGTGGCTAATTCCAACTTAGAAGTAGCAGAAGTAAATGAGTTAAATGCATATGATGTTACTCCTTTCTGGATGAGTGATAACCCATGGTAGAAAGATATGATTTTCTATCTTGAAAACATGAATTGTCCATATTATTTGGATGAAAATCAAAGGAGGACCCTCAAGCTCAGATCTTAGAGATATGTTTTGATCCAAAATCAGCTGATGTAGAGAAACCATGGAGTATTACATAGGTGCCTAGATAATGAATAAGCAGCACAAAATGAATTTGTTGAAAAGGTTTTAGAAAACTCTTTACAAATACAACCAGTAGCTGCAAATACACTAAATTCCATATCTTTGACAATATTTTTGTGGTCGTAGGTATGTAAATTCAACAGAGCCTAATTAAAATTAGATTTTTATAAGATGTAGTGATTGCAAACAATATAGGATACATGTATGCAAAATTTGAGAGCTTGCACAAAGCTCACAGATCTGTTGTAAAGAAAATTTAGAGTCAGTTTGGAAGCATTGATAATGAATTTTGCTAAATTATTAAATAAACCTATAGCTTAAGAGAAAAATGTGACTTCATTAATATATCCTCAATAGATATCAAAATGTCACTTCCTGTTCTAAAGACCGTATCATTCATACTAATGTTAAAAACTAGAACTTCGGAAAATCAACATTGTTGGATCATACAATGCATTATATTACTGGTTGCTTCCCCAAACTAAACACCTAAACCCACCTATAATAGAATATCATCAAATAGAATGGTGGTCTTTTGCCTGCACCCTCTCGGTCTTAACTAGTTAATCTAGCCCAACATCGAACAAACTCAAATAAAAAATGTCAACACTTGATTTGGGCAAATTCAATTTTCTTCTTCCCATCAAGCTTGCCGGCAAAGAAATGCCGAATATAGTCTGCACGAATGAATCTTCTGTATCGACAGGGATGTAGCTCATCTATGAGCTCAAGAACAGGACCCACTTCTGTTTCTCTTCCCGGACCGTAAAACGTGGCAATGGAGATTCGATCTCTATCCATGTTTGTGACCGCTCTATGCTCAATGCTCTTATATATTCCATTGCTTATTACCTAAGTCAAAAACAACAACAAAAACTAAATTTTCTCGAACTTGTGGCATCAAACATTAATTCCCTATTAAAACCAGGGAAGAGTTTTCTTTAATACATCAAATCTTAAGTCTTGGCAATCATTCACAGAGTGGATGAAAAAGTTGAAAATTATAAACCCATTGAAACAATCTTCGAAACAAGGAAACATACTTTGATAGGTCCTACAGATTGTTTTGGCCTAAAGACTGTCAAAATATATCATTATTACCTCAAGCATGTCCCCAATATTGATAACCAGGGCACCAGGAATGGGTTGAACAGGAATCCATTGGCCATCTTTACAGATCTGTAGCCCCACTGTATCATCATCTTGCAGCAACACTGTCAAACCATGTCCATCTGAATGAGGGCATATGCCTAAAACGAGATCTGGTCTTGGGCAAGGTGGGTAGTAATTCAATCGTATTGCCTGTGCCATTTTCCCACACATGTTAATAAAACAGTCTGGTTTTAGTCCAACATTCTCTGATAAAAGGCAAAGAACTGCATTGCCAAGCTTTTGGATTTCAACAGCATATTGATCAACAACTTCTCTGCAACAAATGTGCAGCACAATCAGATCGAAATGAAAGTGGGAGATGGATGGGAACAGGGTACCATACCAGGCAATTATTTTGAAATGGACTGTAAAAGGGAATTGAAGTAGATTTGCTTTGCATACCTATAGCCATCAGAGACTTAGTAAAGCAATAGAGTGAAAAGAGACTTTACATGAGAACAACTTAGTACACTGTCTTAATGAACCTAGAAGCCAAAAACACACGCTAATGGAAGATGAATGTCTATCCATCATGTTATTTGGTATTCCCCATACTCTATTTAACGGTCTTTATGTGTTCCAGTCTAAACATCACCAGCTGAAACAAGACTATTAACATCTGAAATAATATAGGAAGTTTTTGAAAGCCAAATGGCAGCCTGTGTCAAAAATTTATATATTAAAACTTCTACTAGCACTGATGATGCAGAGTTCTGAATAACTGCCGCGGTGAGCCTAAAATTTTATGTTACAAATTATACGTGATCGATCAACTGTTAATCAATTCAAACTTTTCTCAGCACTAGTTTCTGAAAAAGTCGTTATAATCCCCAATATGGCGCAAATAGCCAAGTTTTCCCTAGATATTGTAAAAAGAGATTTGGTGCACATGCCAACTAAATTACTCTTAAATCATACATAAATTGAACAGGATCTCAGGATCTTATGATTCCCTTAGCTGACAAATATTTAGTTACCTGAAATCCACTGGCTTTGTAGGCCAAAAATCCATTTTTCTATTCTCTCGAGGTAGAGTTGTCAAGTACAAGAAGTCACAAGTTAATTTACACATGAAGCTTTATAAGAATATTTTCGTTTTCAAATGAGTGAAGAGAGAGAATATTCTTTGGAATATTCTTGTGGGTGAGGAAAAAGGATAATTTAGTTAATTAAAACAAAATTAAATTGTGCAATAGGGGAAAGAATATTGTTTTCGGAGGAATGTGCAAAGGAGGAATATTCCTTTGCAAATGGGGGGATTAGATTAGGATAATTGATAATTAAATAATGTTAATTGTACAATTTAGGGGATTAGAAAAATTTAGATGATATTCATTAAATAAAATGATTTAATGAATGGGGGAAAGGTGGAATGACATTTAATTAAATAACTTAGGGTTATTTAATTAAATAAGAAGACTTTAGGGATTTAAATTAAGTACCTTGATGTATTTAATTTAATAAGACAAAGTGCTAGTATGAAAGGGGATGAATTAAATCAATTAGGTTAATTAGGTCAATAGATGAAAATGATGCAATTAATTAAAAATCTTAGGCTAATTTAATCAATTAAGTGAAAATATGATGGGTTTCATGAGGAATTGATGTTAGTATACCTGATTTGAGTGCATGATATTATTCAGAACATTTTTCAATGTCTACAGACTCACTTCAAGGTTGAAATTCAATCCTATCCCTTTGTGATCTTCTCTCTTTCTAATAAAATTAGGGGAAGGGGTGTTTGAATCCTAGGCCATTTCATCATTCTACATTGATTAAACACATCATTTTCCCCTCACCCTCCCACGCTCCCCCTTTTCCTTCCATTTTGTTTTCTCATTGCAATGGTGGCCTTGTCACATTAAAGAAGGTGAATTTATAAAATTTTAAAAACTCTAACATCCAAAGCCAAATATACTATTGAGATGATGGGGATGGAAGGAAAATAATACATGTGTTGAAGTGTATCATTTGTATGGAAAGGGAAATAATGATGAATCGTGAATCTTCCTTTGTGATTAAGAAAATAATACATCTTTAGCCCCTTATGAGAATGATAACAAGAATTGAAGTTTGTGAAAGAACCTACTGTGTTTTGCTTCAAATAATTTATTACATAGACAATCTTTTCACAAGATAACCTACATGAAAGAAGATAGAAAATATGAAATTAAATCAAAAGGAATTACTACCCCAACATATATGCATACTAGATATGAAGCATTCAAGAGTAGAAAAATTGAAACTCTTTACAAGAAGAGGTTAGAAATGATCATATTTTTTGAGCTTTTTTTCTTGAAAATTATAATATACTTTCATCATGATGCTTTACTCCTCTTGGTACTAATCCAATGGGTAAAATACATACTAGCATATATATATCATGAGGCTATAAAAATTTGATTAAAAATAGGCACCTCGAGAAGGATATCTCTAGTATTTTATATATATTATTATTAAAATAATATATATATGCTAGTAGCAGTGTGGGGCAACATGAGATATCTTAAATAAAAAGTAAATTAATTTATATTTATATTTATTATTATATATTTTATTTAAAATTATTATAATAATATAATATTCTAATTTTTATTTATATTTATTATATATTTTTATTAGAAAAATTATTTTATTATGAAATTATTATAATAATTAAAATATAATTATTTATTTTTTATTTATTATATGTTTTATTATTAAATTACTTTATTATAAAATTATTATAATAATTAAAATATTCTAATATGATCAAGGTTAGGATTAGGTTTAGCATTGGGGTTAGTATTAGGGTACGGGAAAAGATCAGGGTTAGGGTTAGGGCTTAGGGTGAGGGTTAAGGTTAGGGTTAGGATGAGGGTTAGGGCTTAGGGTTAGGATTGGGATTAGGGTTAGGGTGAGAGTTAGAGTTAGGGTTAGGGTTAGAGTTAGGGTTAGGGTTAGGTTAGTTAGGATTGGGATTAGGGTTAGGGTTAGGATTTAATTAGGGTAGAGTTAGGTTAGAGTTAGGGTTAGAGTTAGAGTTAGGGTTAGGGTTAAATAATAATTTTATTATATAATAATATTTTAGTATACTTTTAGAATTAGTGTTAGGTTAAGATTGATAACCAAAAGGACTGGCAAAACTACATATATCATTATAAAACCTTTGCCTATTGTATTCTAATAATTTTACATGTTTCTCTTTGAGAACACATCTCCTTACTAAGAACAATAACTCTCCAAAAAATTTCTACATAAAACTACAAAACATAATTCTACATTAAACTACCCATCCACTCCAATTTAGAAAAAGCTGAGTGATTTTTTTTTAAATTAATATTTATATAAAATATTTAAAAAGAGTTAGAAAAATTTTAAGGGGGAAAAATTTTAAATAGGGTTAGAGTTAGAGTTAGGGTTAGGGTTAAATAATAATGTTATTAGATAATAATATTTTAGTATACTTTTAGAATTAGTGTTAGGTTAAGATTGATTTGCAAACATTTATTAAATAATTTTTTTAAGATTTAAATATAAATCTTAAATTTGAATTTATATAAAGTGCATGGATATTTATAAGGCATTCAATTTTTTCAATTTTATAGATCAAATCAAATTTCATATATATATATAAAATTGCAATTAGGGTTAGGATTACGGTTAGGGTTAAGGTTAGATTTAGGATTAGGATTAGGGTTAGGGTTAGGGTTTAATTAGGTTAGGTTTAAGCGTAGGGTTAGGGTTAGGATTATGGTTAGGATTAGGATTTAATTAGGGTAGAGTTAGGTTAGATTTAGGATTAGGGTTAGGGTTAAGGTTAGATTTAGGATTAGGGTTAGGGTTAGGGTTTAATTAGGTTAGATTTAAGTGTAGGGTTAGGGTTAGGATTAGGGTTAGGATTGGAGTTAGGGTTATATAATCATATTATTATATAATAATATTTGAGTATATTTTAGTATACTTTTAGAATTAGGGTTAGGTTAAGATTGATTTGCAAACATTTATTAAATAATTTTTAAAAAATTTAAATAAAAATCTTAAATTTGAATTTACATGTATATTTAATTTCAATTATCATTTATATAACATTGATTTTTTTAAATCATTTAAAAACTGAAAATGACATTGGATAAAATGTGTAAAAAAAATTTAAACATTTGCTTATAAATATTTAACTTATATTTGAGGCACCATTTAATATTTCATATAGATTTCGCACACATCCACTTTAAAAGTATATTTAATACTACACATTTTAAAAAACCACATACATTACAAATAATGAGTAGCACAAAATATGTTATCAAAAGAAAAAAGTTAGAAATGGAAGTGTTATATGCTGCCACACATCCTTTTCATTTTTTTTAAAAGAACTTTTTTTTATATTATAATATAAGTTAAACAAAATTAATAAACCTTTCCTACAATGTGTAGAAAGTTTGTAAATATAAGAAGCATTTAAGGTCAAATAAGAAGTGATTATACTAATAACATCTCATTGTAATGGTGCAAATACATTACAAATTCTTCAGCAATGAGATCGGTATTACGACCTTTATTTTGATAGTGATCTTCATATACTTCTTTGAGCATATTTGGAAATGCGGCTACTATAGTATATGCCTCATGAACTTTTTTTGCAATAGCTTCCATTGTCATTATTTCTAGTTCCTCGACATCATCATCAATCATTAAGCTTGTATTTTCAATTTCTTTGACAATCTTATTACAACACTCTAAAACTGTTCTTGCACATTTGTCGATAGGGGTTTCAACAAAATCATTTGACCTTACAGAGACAGTTGGGCTTTCAACTACGATTTCTGATTCATTCTGTGAATCTTCCATTTTCAATTAGATTATTTGCTGAAAATAAAAGAACAATAAAATTAAGGTTAGCATTTAAGAATGATAAGAACAAAAGTGTATAATTTTTCATAAAATGAAATTCAAAAATATTTTTTTTAGTAACAAATACTGCATAAAATAAATAATGAAAAAACTTTATATATATTTGAAACAACACAAAAAAATATAATTTCATAATCTTGACAAAATTAAACTTTATATTTGATTGAATTTAGGCATAAATACTATATTTAAAGATTCATTTTGTAAAAACTTGTTAAATAAAAGATTTAAAAATACTTCCACTTAATTAAACATTTATGCATGTGTAATAAATGTAACACATTTTTTTAAAATATTTTCAAAATTGAATATACTCATAGATACAATACTTATATAGTTTGGGAACATTTGTCACATAATTTATGTACAATCATTTCATCTAATTAACCATGGATGCACTGGTAATAACTCTCCATCTTCAGTATCATCAAGATTAGTTCGAACTTTAATTGTCAACTTGGACTTTACAACAAACAAAGTAGGTATACCATAGTTCTCATGTAACAATCTAAATGATGGCATTACCTGATGCACCATGAATCTAATGGTGTACTTGAACTTAAGAGTTGTAAGAATCCATTCTTCAGGTGGGCCCATGTGATAACTAATTCTAGATGGTCCCTTAAGAAATCTCATGAACTTCATACTCAATTCATCAGATAGTGTTTGTCTTTTGATATTTACCATTGGTCTAATTGTGATTTTCCAGATGCATCCGGCAAGGTAAAGATCTCGAATCTCATGGTAAAGAGCAATTGACCAATCACAAAAATCTATAATCTCAATCTGTAGATGATGAAATTCGACATCTAAACTCATTTTGATCTTTGATTCATACAAGGAGTTAAAGTATATAGCATAATTGGGAAATTTTATTTGAGAAGTCTGTGGTCCATTGTTATTTATTCTCTTCACCATCCTATCTCTCACCCAATATCGAACACTCATTTCCTCTATACGAAGGAGGATATGGGGTGGAAGATGTGGGTGATACTTTGACAACCAATTGTGCGCCCATGTTGTATGGATTGGATCTGACATTTTTCTATTGTGCATGAAAATTATTATTAGCTCTTGTATTACCATTAAATAGAAAAATAAATAAAAAATTTAAACCAATTTGAAAAATGCATAAAGGATAGTAAACATAAAGAAAATGCATGCTATCAAAGTAACTCACTTTAGATTTAATGGAATTGATATATATATGGACACAATTTCTTGAAGGTTAGAATATGAAGTAAATTTTAGATTTTTTTTAAATAAATATTAAAGTATAAAGTGAAACACAAAAATGACCATTAGAACACATATATGGGAATTAATTTTACGTTAACCATATAAAAACAATGCAAAGTTACATGATCTTTAATTAAGAAGCATGCATGTTGAAAAGAGATTAATTACATTTCAAATGTAACTTATATTGGAAATTGAATTCAATAAATAACATGACATTCTTAAATTTATATAAGAATTTTTATCATTTATTTTTAATCAATAGAAATTACAAAAGCAAAAAGAACACATATATTAAATCCATTGAAGCAAAACTCTTGAATAGACATTGTGAATGCATGTATAATAGTAGATATAATATTAGCGATTATTTTTGTGGCAAAAAACAACACATGTATGAAATCCATTGAAGAAAATTTCCACAAAAAGTATATTACATCAATTAGCTTCTAAAAATTTGAGTCTGCCTTCTTCAGCCTTGCGCTTGGCAAGTTGTCTACCCTTTTTCATCTTTTCATAACGGTCATATGTGAATGGTGGCATAATTCTTAGGCCATCTAGAGACTTTACACGAGATATGCCAACAAATGTCAATCCTGTTCTTTCTCTTGGTCCAATATCAATGGTGGCTTTTGAAAGAGTCAAACCTTGTGATTTATGAATTGTCAATGCCCAAGCCAATCTTAATGGCATTTGGATTGTCCTCCCCCTTTGTATTGTTGTAATTGGAATTGCATTTGGATTGCGATCATCAAATGGTATTCCTGAGTAGCTGTCAAACTCAACCATTACATATGTGGGTGGTTCTGGTGGACCACTTCCCCATTTGTATACAATCTCTCTAATATATCCTAAAGCTCCATTCACAAGACCTGCTTGTATCCAAGGGTTTGAGGTCAACATTACCCTGGCATCCTTACAGATCAATAATTCTAGATCAAGTTCATCATTTGAGCATCCTTCTACTGCATTAATACTTCCTGATTTTGTTGCAACACAACATGCAACATGATGCTTCAATGAGTATAACATTTTTTTGTTATGGTTATGAACATGTTCATTTGTGGAGAACAAATGAATAGCATTGTCAAACTCCTCATTGCTTGTTGCATCCATGGAAATACTGGTTCTTTTCATGAGAAAATTCCAATCATTGATTGTTGGGTTTGCATCTTTCAGATTTGTCAAAAGTTGACGAAATCTTTGTTGATGGATGTTTTCTCCATCTTGCCTGAATATTTTATCTAGAGTAACCACCATTTTGAATTCTTCCCATAGTAACTTAGCTCTTCGATTGCTATCATATGCTGGTTTATCATTAATTGGAGGCAACTGGCCCAAGTCTCCAACCAAAATCATAGATATACCTGAAAGATAATCAATGAAAATTATTATCAATACTATTTACATTTATATCTACAAAATTTATATATTAGTTAAATACTACAATATAAAGTACTTATTTTTGTTAATGATAATCATTTGTGTACCTACAAAGTTAATGTTTGCATTTTGTGGGAATGCTTGTCGAAGTCGAGAATCTATGTTCTCTAGCAAGCTTTGACCGATGAAGCTCATTTCATCAATCAAAATGTATTTGATGTGTGCTATTTCTTCTTGAAAACTTGTTAGTCTTGCTCCTTCAAGTTGAGAAAAATCTCTTATTGGAATTCTCAGTTTTGAATGAACTATGGATGCTCCTATGTTGAATGCTGCAACTCTAGTTGGTGCAAGTAATAGAAGTGGAGAACGGCCTGTAATTGTTGCATTTTCAAGAGATTGACTAATAGCACCAATTAGATATGACTTTCTTGTTCCTGCTATTCCTTGAATTATCATCAGCAATGGTGATGGATTATGATTATTATGGTAGTGTTCCATAATAATGTTGAGTTCCTTTCTTTGTTTATCACTAAGGTTTGTATAGTCGATACATTGTGGTATCTCATCATGTATGAGACACCCATGATCTCTCATGGTGCTTATAAAATTTACTGCTTTATTTGTGTACACTTCACCTTGGTATTCACTACACTAGTTTGCTTGTCTATCAACATCTCTTCTACCCAACATATCTATTTCAGAAACTTGAATATGTTAACCATTATGTAGTCTTGATATTATTTCCCATTCATGCTCTATAATATTTTGTTCAATACCTTCATTGTCTTCAATTTTAGAATCACTATTGTTTTCAACATTTTCTTCATTTACTCAACGCTCCACATCAATTAGCTTCTAAAAATTTGAGTCTGCCTTCTTCAGCCTTGCGCTTGGCAAGTTGTCTACCCTTTTTCATCTTTTCATAACGGTCATATGTGAATGGTGGCATAATTCTTAGGCCATCTAGAGACTTTACACGAGATATGCCAACAAATGTCAATCCTGTTCTTTCTCTTGGTCCAATATCAACGGTGGCTTTTGAAAGAGTCAAACCTTGTGATTTATGAATTGTCAATGCCCAAGCCAATCTTAATGGCATTTGGATTGTCCTCCCCCTTTGTATTGTTGTAATTGGAATTGCATTTGGATTGCGATCATCAAATGGTATTCCTGAGTAGCTGTCAAACTCGACCATTACATATGTGGGTGGTTCTGGTGGACCACTTCCTGGTTTGTATACAATCTTTCTAATATATCCTAAAGCTCCATTCACAAGACCTGCTTGTATCCAAAGGTTTGAGGTCAACATTACCCTGGCATCCTTATAGATCAATAATTCTAGATCAAGTTCATCATTTGAGCATCCTTCTGCTGCATTAATACTTCCTGATTTTGTTGCAACACAATGTGCAATAGGATGCTTCAATGAGTATAACATTTTTTTGTTATGGTTATGAACATGTTCATTTGTGGAGAACAAATGAATAGCATTCTCAAACTCCGCATTGCTTGTTGCATCCATGGAAATACTGGTTCTTGTCATGAGCAAATTCCAATCATCGATTGTTGGGTTTGCATCTCTCAGATTTGTCAAAAGTTGACGAAATCTTTGTTGATGGATGTTTTCTCCATCTTGCCTGAATATTTTATCTAGAGTAACAACCGTTTTGAATTCTTCCCATAGTAACTTAGCTCTCCAGTTGCTATCATATGCTGGTTTATCATTAACTGGAGGCAACTGGCCCAAGTCTCCAACCAAAATCATAGATATACCTGAAAGATAATCAATGGCAATTATTATCAATACTATTTACATTTATATCTACAAAATTTATATATTAGTTATACTACAATATAAAGTACTTATTTTTGTTAATGATAATCATTTGTGTACCTGCAAAGTTAATGCTTGCATTTTGTGGGAATGCTTGTCGAAGTCGAGAATCTATGTTCTCTAGCAAGCTTTGACCGATGAAGCTCATTTCATCAATCAAAATGTATTTGATGTGTGCTATTTCTTCTTGAAAACTTGTTAGTCTTGCTCCTTCAAGTTGAGAAAAATCTCTTATTGGAATTTTCGGTTTTGAGATAGACTATGGATGCTCCTATGTTTATCACTACAACTCTGGTTGGTGCAAGTAATAGAAGTGGAGAA
Organism: Sequoia sempervirens; assembly: GCA_007258455.2. NCBI lineage: Eukaryota > Viridiplantae > Streptophyta > Pinopsida > Cupressales > Cupressaceae > Sequoia > Sequoia sempervirens. Next base: position 17,890 of record VDFB02378845.1, read on the forward strand.
GCGACTGTAATTGTTGCATTTTCAAGGAATTAGGCTAATAGCACCAACTAGATATGACTTTCCTATTCTGCTATTCCTTGAATTATCATCGTGAGGTGATGGTTGATTATTAATGGTGGTGTTCCATAATGTTGATTTCCTTTCTTTGGTATCATCACTTCAAAGGAACATAGTCGTTACATTGTGGTATCTCATCATGTATGGTACCCATGATCTCTCATGGTGTATAGAAATTCTTGCTTGATTTGTGTACACTTCATGGCAATTCACACACCGGTTGCTTGTCTATCAACATCTCTTCACAACATATCTGTTTAGAAGCTTAATATATGTTGACCATTATGTAGTCTTATTATTTCCCATTCATGTCTCCTATAATGTTTTTGTTCAATACCTTCATTGTCTTCAATTTTAGAATCATTGTTTTCAACATTTTCTTCATTTACTCAATACGGCTCCACATCAATTATCTTCTAAAATTTTAAGTCTACTTTCTTCAGCCTTTTTTTTGGCAAGTTGTCTACCCTTTTTCATGTTTTCATAATGGTCATATGTGAATGGTGGCATAATTCTTAGGCTGTGTAGAGACTTTACACAAGAAATGGTAACAAATGTTAATCCTATTGTTTCTCTTGGTCCAATATCAATAGTGGCTTTTGAAAGAGTCAAACCTTGTGATTTGTGAATTGTTAATGCCCAAGCCAATCTTAATGGCATTTGGATTGTCCTCCCCCTCTGTATTGTTGTAATTGGAATTGTATTTGGATTACAGTCATCAAATGGTATTCCTGAATAGCTGTCAAACTCAACCATTACATATGTTGGTGGTTCTGGTGGACCACTTCCAGGTTTGTATACAATCTTTCAAATATATCCTAGAGCTCCATTTACAAGACCTACTTGTATCCAAAGATTTTAAGTCAACATTACCTTGGCATCTTTACTGATCAATAATTCTAGATCAAGCTCATCATTTGAGAATCCTTCTACTGCATTAATACTTCCTAATTTTGTTGCAAGACTACGTGCAATAGGATGCTTTAATGAGTCTAACATTTTCTTGTTATGTTTATGAACATTATCATTTGTTGAGAGAACAAAATGAGCGGCATTAATCAAACTCATAAGCTGCTTGTTGCATCCATGGAAATACTGGTTCTTGTCATGAGCAAATTCCAATCATCGATTGTTGGGTTTGCATCTCTCAGATTTGTCAAAAGTTGACGAAATCTTTGTTGATGGATGTTTTCTCCATCTTTCCTGAATATTTTATCTAGAGTAACCACCGTTTTGAATTCTTCCCATAGTAACTTAGCTCTCCGGTTGCTATCATATGCTGGTTTATCATTAACTGGAGGCAACTGGCCCAAGTCTCCAACCAAAATCATAGATATACCTGAAAGATAATCAATGGCAATTATTATCAATACTATTTACATTTATATCTACAAAATTTATATATTAGTTATACTACAATATAAAGTACTTATTTTTGTTAATGATAATCATTTGTGTACCTGCAAAGTTAATGCTTGCATTTTGTGGGAATGCTTGTTGAAGTCGAGAATCTATGTTCTCTAGCAAGCTTTGACCGATGAAGCTCATTTCATCAATCAAAATGTATTTGATGTGTGCTATTTCTTCTTGAAAACTTGTTAGTCTTGCTCCTTCAAGTTGAGAAAAATCTCTTATTGGAATTCTCAGTTTTGAATGAATTGTTGATGCTCCTATGTTGAATGCTGCAACTCCAGTTGGTGCAAGTAATAGAAGTGGAGAACGGCCTGTAATTGTTGCATTTTCAAGAGATTGACTAATAGCACCAATTAGATATGACTTTCCTATTCCTGTTGTTCCTTGAATTATCATTAGCAATGGTGACAGATTATGATTATTATGGTAGTGTTCCATAATAATGTTGAGTTCCTTTCTTTGTTTATCACTAAGGTTTGTATAGTCGATACACTGTGGTATCTCATCATGTATGAGACACCCATGATCTCTCATGGTGCTTATAAAATTTTCTGCTTGATTTGTGTACACTTCACCTTGGTATTCACTACACCAGTTTGCTTGTCTATCAACATCTCTTCTACCCAACATATCTATTTCAGAAACTTGAATATGTTGACCATTATGTAGTCTTGATATTATTTCCCATTCATGCTCTGTAATATTTTGTTCAATACCTTCATTGTGTATTTAATTTAGAATCACTATTGTTTTCAACATTTTCTTCATTTACTCAATGCTCCCACATCAATTATTTTCTAAAAATTTCAGTCTATTCTCTTTAGCCTTTCTCTTCGCAAGTTGTCTTCCCTTTTTCATTTTCTCATAACGGTCATATGTGAATGGTGGCATAATTCTTAGGCCGTCTAGAGACTTTACACGAGATATGGCGAAAAATGTCAATCGTGTTCTTTCTCTTGGTCCAATATCAACAGTGGCTTTTGAAAGAGTCAAACCTTGTGATTTATGAATTGCCAATGCCCAAGCCAATCTTAATGGCATTTGGATCGTCCTTCCCCTTTGTATTGTTGTAATTGGAATTGTATTCGGATTATGATCATCAAATGGTATTCCTGAATAGTTGTCAAACTCAACCATTACATATGTTGGTGGTTCTGGTGGACCACTTCCAGGTTTGTATACAATATTTTGAATATATCCTAAAGCTCCATTTACAAGACCTACTTGTATCCAAAGATTTTAGGTCAACATTACCCTAGCATCCTTACAGATCAATAATTCTAGATCAAGCTCATCATTTGAGCATCCTTCTGCTGCATTAATACTTCCTATTTTTTTGCAACACTACGTGCTACAGGATGCTTCAATGAGTATAGCATTTTCTTGTTATGGTTGTGAACATTATCATTTGTAGAGAACAAATGAACACCATTGTGAAAATCCTCATTGCTTGTTGCATCTATGTTAATAGTGGTTCTTGTCATAAGCAATTTCTAATCATCAATTGTTGAGTTTGCATCTCTCAGATTTGTCAATAGTTGACGAAATCTTTGTTGATGGATGTTTTGTCCATCTTGTCTGAATATTTTATCTAGAGTAACCATTGTTTTGAATTCTTCCCATAGTAACTTAGCTCTTCAGTTGCTATCATATGTCGGTCTATCAAATTTACTGGAGGCGACTGACCCAAGTCTCCAACCAAAATCATAGATATGCCTAAAAGATAATCGATGACAATTATTATCAATACTATTTACATAATTTATATCTATAAAAATTCAATATATGTAATTTAATTGTATTAGAATAAATTACTACTTATTTCTATTAATCATAATCATTTGTATACCTACAAAATTAATGTTTGCATTTTGTGGGAATGCTTGTCGAAGTCGAGAATCTATGTTCTCTAGCAAGTTTTGACCGATGAAGCTCATTTCATCAATCAAAATGTATTTGATATTATTCTTCTTCTTCTTAAGCTTTTGTTGAATCTTGCTCCTTCAAGTTGAGAAAAATATCTTATTGGGATTCTCAATTTTGAATGCACTACAGATGCTCCTATGTTGAATGCTGCAACTCCAGTTGGTGAAAGTAATAGAAGTGGAGAATGACCCAAAATCACTGCATTTTGAAGAGCTTGACTAATAGCACCAATTAGATATGACTTTCCCATTCCTACTATTCCTTGAATTATCATCAATAAGGGTGATGGATTTTGATTATTATGGTAGTGTGCCATGATTACGTTGAGCACCTTTCTCTGTTTATCAATAGTGGGATGTGAGGGTTTGTCCTTGATTTGTGTACACTTCACCTTGAGGCATTTCCTACACGGTTTAGCAGTATCAACATCTCTTCTACCCAACATATCTATTTCAGAAACTTGAATATGTTGACCATTATGTAGTCTTGATATTATTTCCCATTCATGCTCTGTAATATTTTGTTCAATACCTTCATTGTCTTCAATTTCAGAATCACTATTGTTTTCAACATTTTCTTCATTTACTCGACGCTCCACATGCCAAGGGTTATATTGAAATGATTCCCAGTTTGCTATTATGGAGTCATTATTGTGACCAATATCTCTTTCTAGGTCACGAAATGGTTTGTACAATAGTAACTCTGATAAGCAAAAATCAATCCATTTTTCTGACTCACGTGGAGGAATGGACAAGAACCTAGGAAATACTCTGACAATAGCAGCTGTTTGTCTTGGCTCCCATTTGTTATCTCTTCTTCTTTTGGGATTATATATCCATGATTTTGCTGCATCAATGAGTGTGACAGCTTCCATACAAAAAGGCCTTGTTTTATATCCATCAATGAAACTTTTTGACTGTTCTTCATTGTTCTCTTCACCATTTACACTTACAGGTTTGAACACATCACGTGATACATTTAGATTGACAAATCTTCTGCTACTCTCTACCAATGGAAGTTCTAATAGCATGTGGCATGTTTCTTGAGCTCCAATGTCTCTTTCTATCACAGTCTCTGTCAAAAGCCTCCTATATGCTCTTGCAGCTAAATCATCAGCATTTTCTAAGTTTGCAAGACGCATCAACATCTGGTGATATGTTTCAGAGCTTTTCTCTGCTTTTGCTGCATACTTTGCAATATATTTAATCACAGCATGTTTCGAAAGAACAGGTTTCCAATCTATATTTGCTCTCCACAATTGCAATATGTAGCGATTGTGTGAGTTTACTCTATCATCATTTCTGGCTGGCTCAAAAAAAATTTCACCAGTTTCTATGTTTTCATATAATTTGGATCCCTCCAAATTCAATGGCCAAGGAGCATTATACCTATGATGAATATAAATGTTATCAATTTTAGTACTTTCCAATTATATTATATTTCAATTTGATATAAATATTCTAATTTGTTGAAATAGTTACCTGCAAACCATTGTTCCTCTCTTTTTTCGTAGGCATGCACCTTCCCTACACATTGTGTGTCGCTCCACAGAGTTTAGGACCTCTTCATAGTCATGATCAACATCTATTTCTGCAAGTTGTCTTGTATTTCTAAGACATGGATGTTGAGAAATTTTTTGGAATGCCTACAGTTCAAAATAAAAATATATTAGTTATATCATAGACTACAAATAGTTTATGTAATATATTGCATGTATACCACCAATTTTTTAAATGTACTTGTATGTTTCGTTGATGCGGATCTTCTCTAGGATTCCATGCATGCACAATACAATGAAAATATCTTTCTGCACTTTTTCGTTGTTCTTCATTTGACCAATCAATGTTGTCCATATTTGGTGCTCCATGTATCCATATGAATCCATGCACATGCGGTGAACCCCTATGCTGCCACTCATATCTACACCAGTAATCTTTAACATTCATTCCTTTTTCCAGTATTTCTTTTCTAAATATTGAATGTCTCAAGTGCATGTAATGTGCGACTATATGAGGATAGTCAATCACATTTTGTTTTCTCCAATTTTGAGCCTCCCTTGGAGTAGTTGGTTGTGTTCCTGGCATTAATGCATGTAAATCAGGCCAATACATGTCTGCAACACTTAAGGTGAAGAATATTGTAGGAGAACCTATTTGATGAAGCATGTCTGTCAGTTCTGCATGACATTTTGTCCAATATGACTTTGTACCCCTTAATGTTGTTCCAAACCGCATCAACCTATCAGCTAGATGGGAGTGTGGCATGTTTTGCATATGTTCACGCAATTCATTGATGGTGATTGGCATGTCCCGAAAACCTCTTTTTACAAATACAGCAGATGAATTCTGTGCACGGTGTCTCATTATCATATTCATCATGAAATATCTAAACCTTGGATGACTACCAAAGCGATGATCCCTGTATCGTAATAGATGTTTGAAAAATTCATGTAGATGCACTCGCCTCATTCGTGGTTCTAACCAATCACATCTACCATCAAGGAACAATGTTGGGAATGCCATATCAAGCAATCCTGCAGTGACATATTCATTTACAGGAGACACACCTACTCCTTGCCAATCCATCATTGTAGTCAAATTTGCATCAGGGTTATTAACCCATGCATGAATCAATTCCATTTCTCTTCGGGCATTAGGTGGTCTAGAAGCCATTGATGTTGTGTGCTCAATTAAATTACCTTGATCTATCTCCACTACTGGACCAACAAATATATTTTCATTTGCATCAGAATCAAATTCCATATGCACTATCTGTAATCTGTTGAAAATGTTTTCATCATAATTTCTCGATAGCTCATTAAGAGAATTTTCATCAATTCTAACATCTGCATAAAACTTGTCATGCTCTACTTTGTATTTTAATGCTTTATACACACAATCTCTATTGACTGTAAATTTGTAATTTGTGCCACGTTGATCCCTTCTTCGAACAATAATGATTGGCAAATTTTGTATTGAGTGTGGCAAAACTTTTGAGACATGTTCCACATTTTGTGGAAAACTGATTGTGTGTCCTTTATATTTATACTGACCACCTATTGCATGTGTAACTTGTAGAATATGGCTGACACGTGCAATCAACATTTCTTCTACTTGAGTCAACTTTGCAAGTTCCTCTGGTTGTGGCCCGGGGTCCATATTGTTAGAAGCTGAAAATCTATTATTTCCTCTCTCTTGTAGACATCTAGTGCATGTAGGACCTTGAGGGGTCCGAGATACTTTGATTCCTAGATAGCATTCTTGACAAACATAACACATGTTTGGCATTTTTAAACTATCCAACCGATGTCGGAATTGCATTTGAAAACTTTGAAAATCAGCATGAAGCATTCCATTTGGGTTTTGTATGTTTTGTGCATTGTCTTCTACACCTAAATTGATATCAATTTGATTTCCATGTTGAGGTGTTTCTAATACACGATCTATTGACCCTGAAGCTTCATTTTCAATATTCAATTGAATGTTTGCATTGGATGCATTGTTGTACCTCTCACTCGATTGAGGATCACCTTGTTGTCTTTGTTCTCCTTCAAAATGAGAGGTTCCTTAAGAAGTTCGTTGACGAGTATTTCTAATCAAATTTTCCTGCCCTCTATTTTCAAATTCTAATGCTTGTACTGCTACTTCTGCTCGTCGTCTAGCATATCTTTGTCTTTCAGCTTCATTGCGTCTTCTTCTTTGTTCTTGTATTTGAACATCTGTCATTTGTTCTCGTTGCCTTCTTCGATATTCTCTTTGATACTCTCTTTGATGTTGCCTCCTTTGCTCATCCGATTCAAATATTCTCGGTCGAACCATATCTATAAAATATTTTTTTTATAATCAATTTATATATATTTTTAATCTTATAGTAGGAAAAATGATTAAACTTTTAAAATTCTACTAAAATAAACAATGTTCTTTTTTAATTTGCAGTGATTGTACTTTTCGTTGAAGAATAATGTAATAAGAAAATTGGATTAAATCTAAAGTAGCATCTAAAACATAAATAAAATTACAATTTCCTATAATCAATTTTTGAATGTCAAAACACTCTAAAAAAATATGATGTGTGCATTGGATTGAAATAGATAAATTTTACAGAGTTGTGTGACATATGTTGTTGATAAAAGTGTTGTTGGGACTTGTTATAGATTTTTTTGTCTTTTGGAGGGTTGATGATAGGCAAGATCGACTGTCAAATTTGGGCCTTAAACTCTATCCTCTATATACGAAGTTAGTAGGAACACTTGCAGTCGTGGTGAATATTCCCTATGGATTCCAAGTTGTTTGAACTATGTACACTATATATGTCAGTTTCATGGAGTTAATTTAGAGCGTTGATTGGACTTGGATTTTCCCCCTTAAAATTTTTCTAACTCTATTTAAATATTTTATATAAATATTAATTTAAAAAAAAATCACTCAGCTTTTACTAAATTGGAGTGGATGGGTAGTTTAATGTAGAATTATTTTTTGTAGTTTTATGTAGAAAATTTTGAGAGAGTTATTGTTATGTAGTAAGGAGATGTGTTCTCGAAGAGAAACATGTAAAATTATTATAATACAATAGGCAAAGGTTGTATAATGATATATGTAGTTTTGCTAGTCCTTTTGGTTATGAAATTAGTATGAACACTTGTGGTCGTGTTGGATATTCCCTATGGATTCCAAGTTGTTTGAACTATGTAAACTATATATGTTAGTTTCATGGAGTGAATTTAGAGCATTGATTAGACTTGGATTTTTCCCCTTTAATTTTTTCTAAGTCTATTTAAATATTTTATATAAATATTAATTTTAAAAGAAGATTACTCAACTTTTATTAAATTGGAGTGGATGGGTAGTTTAATGTAGAATTATGTTTTTTAGTTTTATGTAGAATATTTTGAGAGAGCTATTGTTATGTAGTAAGGAGATGTGTTCTCCAAGAGAAAAATGTAAAAATATTAGAATACAATAGGCAAAGGCTCTATAATCATATATGTAGTTTTGTCGGTCCTTTTTACTGCATCAAAAGTAATTGAAAAATGGACCAATCCTTAGAAACAACTAAGACTAAAAATTTCATAGAAAATTTAAGATAAATTTATTTTTATTTTATTTTTTTAATTTTAAATATATTGATTGAGAATTTTTAAAAAGAAAAATTATTTTACATTCCTTTTTATAATTTTATGAATTTAACTTATAAACTTATAAGTTTACAAATATTATAAGTTTATAAGTTTATAAATTTATAAAATTAAAAGTTATAAATTTATAAGTTTTTTCATTCTCATGTTTTAGTATTATCTATATTAAATTTCTACATAAAATTGTAATAGGCACTTTTACTAACTATTCATATTTTTATTATTTTAAATTCCTTTTTAGTTTTTTATAAATTTAACTTATAAACTTATAAGTTTACAAATATTATAAGTTTATAAGTTTATAAATTTACAAACTTAAAAGTTATAAATTTATAAGTTTCTTCATTCTCATGTTTTAGTATTATCTATATTAAATTTCTACGTAAAATTACAATAGGCACTTTTAGTAACTATTCATATTTTTTATTTATGTTGTTTTATTTAAATATTTTTTTAATAAAAAGAAATTATTTCTAAAGATATAACATAAAACAAATATGTTAAATTTTTATATATATTTATAAAATATATAAAATATTTTTTTTAATAATTAATTTATATATATATTTAATCTTATAGCAGAAAAAATGATTAAACTTTCAAAATTCTACTAAATAAATTTATAAAATATATATATTATTTTACATTCCTTTTTATAATTTTATAAATTAATAAACTTATAAATGTTATAATCTTGGAAATTTAGAAATTGATAAGTTTATAAGTTTATAAATTTATAAACTTAAAAGTTATAAATTTATAAACTTAAAAGTTATAAATTTATAAGTTTCTTCATTCTAATATATTTTAGTATTATCTATATTAAATTTCTACATAAAATTGTAATAGGCACTTTTAGTATCTATTCATATTTTTATGTTGTTTTTTTTAAGTATTTTTTAATAAAAAGTAATTATTTATAAAGATAAAACATAAAATAAATGTGTTAAATTTATATATATATATATATTTATAAGTTTAAGAAATATTCAAAACAAAGATATCCCTTGTTGTTTTTTAATTGAAAAAGAAGATCACAAACTTATATAAGTTTTTAGAAACTTATAAATTTATAAAATTATATATTTAATCTATATTTATGTTAAACTTATATATATAAATTTATAAACTTAGATATGTTAAGATATTTATATGTTTTTTTTTTAATTTATAAATTTTAGAAACCTTTTTAATGTCTAATAAAATAAATTTATAAGGTGAATGATAAATTTATAAGTTTATAAATTTATCAACTTATAAATCTTAAATTTAAGATATAAGATAGCTTATTAAATTTATTGAATAATTGTTACTTCAATTGAAGTTTTGATATTAAATTAAAGATTAAAGTTATAAGTTTATAAATTTATAAACTTTGAATTTTCAAATTGATCTTAAATTAAAGATTAATGTTATAAGTTTATAAATTTTAAATTTTAGAAACTTATATATGTTTAGATATATATATTTATTTTTTTTAATTTATAAAAAATTTATAAACTTATAAGTTTGTAAGTTTTTAGAAATTTAGAAACAAAGATATCCTTGCTGTTTTTTGCAAATTTATAAGTTTATAAATTTTAGAAACTTACATATCTTAAGATATATATGTATTGATTTTTTAAATTTATAAATTTTAGAAACTTTTTTCATGTCTAATAAAACAAATTTATAAGTTGAATGATGAATTTATAAACTTATAAATTTCTAAGTTTCCATATTTTAATAATCAATTTGATTATTTTAGATTCAATTGATCGAACTTGCATTAAATGTATTGATAGGCACCAATCCATAAGCTAATATATTTTTTCAAATAGTTTGCATTTCCTTGACTTATTGTTTGTATTTTATTTATCATAAGAATATATTTATGTGGTTATAACTCTTTTACTTGGAAGAAGTTAAGAAAAGTAAATAAAGAGCACAAAATTTGATCAAAACATCATAAATACTTTTGAAATTAAAAGAACACTTTACACTTTGTTGTGTAATGGTTTTTAAGAACAAAACTTTGGAGATTATGACTTTAATCCAGGGAATTAATCATTCCTAATTTTTAAAACAACAATTTTCTCTAACTTAAATTTTCTTTATAAGCAGCAAATATAAAACAATTTTAAAAACAATCATCACGGGAATAATGAAGCACCATTTTACAGTAGTTTAATTGCTCACTTACATGCAAAAGAGACAGTTTTAGCATTTGATACGCCTCACTACTCTTTCAGATTTGTAACAGTAGTTTCATAATTTGTTACAACTGAAAACTACTAATTATTGTTTTAGATTTTCTAACGCCATAATAAACTACTTTTTCTCATGACAGATTCTATAGTCTATTCATTGTATTCTGTCAGATTTCATTCCCAAAGATGCTAAAAAAGACCGTAATAAAATAATCTAATAATCTATTGAGATATGAAAGAGAAACCAAATCTCTTCTTTTGAAAGCTCATCCTTTTTTTTACGAGGAACTTGTGAATAAGGAACTTTTCAACGAAGTAAAGGAATTGCATGTTAAAGCGATTTTCACAGAATTGTTGATTGTTCTCTGGTATAATGGGACCTGCCTCGTATTTACTGTTGGTGCCAAAGCAGAAATTCTATGTGAGCTTGATGAAATTTTGGAGATAATATATAATATACACACAGATTCTTTTATAGTCACGAAAGGAAA
>VDFB02378846.1:0-11612 GCA_007258455.2 Sequoia sempervirens
ACCAATAATTATCATTATTGAATAGATGAAATTTAATCGATATTATGAGGAAATCCCACTTTGGGCATGGTCTGCCATTGACAAAATGGGAAAAAAATGAATTTAGAATGGGTCAGCATTATCATTAATGCACATTATTATTTTGAAACAGCCTCTTAGTGGAGGCATGGTAAAATGAAGAAAGATGTTATTTTGAAGAGGATGTTCATTGGAACGACAATAGATTGATGTAGAACACAACTTTTGGGGAAAAAGGAAAAGGGGAATTCCTAGTTTCAAGAGGTAATTGGTGATTTTTCCTTCAATAATGTTGCTTTTCATTGATTTTACAATATCTTATTTCCCCACGCATCTACCAATTATTGCATTGTTGATTTTATTGATTGAAAGTAACTAGACCATCGAACATTTTTGCAAACTTTATGAGTAAACTTGGAATATCTATGGTTCTATTGTTATTTTCTCTTCACTCAAACTCGTCTGGGCTTGTAAATCCCATGGCTTGGAAGAGCCATCAATATGTATTATCTTGTAAGGCTTGATACTGTCGATTTGTATTCGGTTGCATGTATGTTTTTAATTACTCACCCCATCACAAGCTATCGGGGAAACCTTATAGCACTATAAATGGTGTGATGTACACTATGTAATGTTGCCACCCTTTAAGGGTAGGCTATAGCCAACATTGAAATAGTTGTATGTCATGTTTTATCTATTTATTGGTGATTCTCTAATGGATGCCCAACCAGGCCGATGCCATCACCCTTTCGATCTAGCATAGAAGGGTAATTTTTATATGCCTTTGTTTTTCCTTGCCGCCAAAGGCGATGGTGAGTTCATATCGCCCATGCATTGTGTATGAGATCTTGTCACTTTTACAGATATATGATACATTGTTATGTTGTCAAAGCCATTCAGAATGAAGGACGAATGATGGAAAATCATTCCTTAAATTTTATTTGCATGTGTAGTATAGTGAAACATTGTTCCATAGGAATGACAACCATCTCATCCATGGAAGCGATTGCACCCAATCCGAGGGTTGGTGCTATGGTTTCACCCTCGACCACCCTATTCTTTAAGAACCAAATAATGACTGTGGTTCAATTTAGAATGACAAATGTTTATTATATGTAAACTTTGAACCAAGGCTCCAAATCGAATCTAGGTTTGACTTATGCAATCATTTTATCATTATCGAATAATGGTTAGTATGTCGACCAATACTTTTAAATTCATTCCAAAATTGATATTGGCTTGATTTTATTGTTGTATGAAATTATGTATACAAATGTCAGAATAATTAAGCCTGGAAATGAGGCAATGGAACTTGAAGCTGCAATCATTAACCTTTGGAAATGACATTTTTTTGTCATAAATTGTAACTATTTAGCCTTAACAACTCATTGTATTGATGTAAACAATATATTTTTTGTTAGAAACGACATTGTTTTGTCATAAACTATAATTGTTTCGCCTAAAACAACACTGTATTGATGTAAACAGTGAATCAATTATTGGAAATGACATTGTTTTGTCATAAAATATAATTATTTATCTTGAAACAACATTGTAATATTGTTAACAGTGATTTTTTTATTGTAAACAAAATTGATTTGTTGTAAAATTGTATGTGTAGCTGAAAACAGGTTTGTTCATTAAACTGTTTAGATGGAAACAGTCTTGTTCATTAAAATGCTTAGCTGGAACAACATTTATTAGGTGTAAACTGTGAATGTTCTATATGAAACCACTTGTTTTATAACTATTTAGTAGAAAATAGTACTTGTTCTATTAAAAATAGTAAATGTTCATATGTAAACAACAATGTTACAGTATCACAGTTTTGTAAGAATGCAAAAGAAGCAACAATATGTGTGAAATTGTTAATATAGACTTGTTTTGGATTCTTTATTTTGACAAAATAAATGCCAAATGTAATATTATTTAATGATTGTAATCTGATTTAATGGTTTATTTCAGAATGTATGCACAAACCAAAAACTTAGGTAGGCACATATATGTGTATGCACATAGACTTCGTCTATGTACATACACATACTTGTGACATACCTTCTTTTGTTCTTTTTACTTAATTTTTAAATGGATAATGGGTATGTATAGGATCATCATGGGAAAAAAAATCCCTTAAGTGGTGAAAAATTCAGAAAAATCAAAGTTAGGCAACTTGACGTAAAAATTTGAGTAAGTTATCTATATTATTTCAAAAATATGTAAGAATAGAATCTATAGAAAATTGAATGTAGTTTCTAAACTACTAGGTTTATTTTAAAAAAAATCTATTTGGTGAAAATTTGAAATTTCAATCTGGTAGTACTTGCTTGAAATTTGAGGGAAAAATAAGAAGTAAGAGTGTCTATCTGATACACCCCTAACCACAATAAAATGATAATATTTTTTATAATATTTTTGATATAAGAAGTAGAGGACTCATGTCTCGATGTGATTCATATTTTTGTAATTTTTTCCAAGTAAATAATTAATTATATGAATTTTTTATTACAAATTTAAAAAATATAAAAACTTGTATGTATGACCACCTTAACTTGGTCAAAACTTCATGAAATTCATTTTTTTTTAATCCTATAGTATGTGAAGCATAGAATGTGATGCATGTTTAATTCAAAAATGTGATATTGTTTGAAATTTGTCGATGTTTTTCAATCAACCTATCAATCAGGACTTTAGTCATAATTCAAATAGAAAATGAATAATAATAATTTATTAAATTCAAAGCAAAGCATAATTTATATTGATGGAAAGCTGAGAATCTCCTTTAAAAGCCCTTTTCATTTCATCAATTTTGGGTAAAAAAAAGTCGTCAGCCACATACCTTACACATACCCATCATAACGCCACTTTTTGGCCCATAATGATCCTGCACATACCCTAATACTTATTACAAAAGTAAACATGGGTCATGTGAATGATATGACTGAATATTGTATTGGTTTATTTGAATCATGTATCTAATTTCCGTTTAGAGAGGAAATTAGTAATATGATTCTTCTTTTCATAGACATATGTGAGAAGAATATTCTTTTACTTGAATAGAATAGTGATACCTAAGTAGACTAGAGAACCTTAGGGTAGATGCTACTAGAGGGTAGATAGCTGTTATGAAATGTTGTATTGTAGAAAGTTACCTTTCGATACAGGTGCCAAAATGGAGTTCAAAGAGTATAGGTTTTCTTTACTAGAACCTATTATTTGCTCTTGTTGCAACACTGTAGGTAAGGCTCGCTATCGGGTGGCTCACTATTGGTGGGCTCACTGTCCAAGATACAAAAACCATCTATTATAGTTGAGAGACAGCTTACTACCAAAGTATATGTTACAAAACTGAACTACTATAATTGCATCTGCATATGCATGAATATAGTTCTCACTGAAGCACAATATTTGTCTATAGTAGATTCGTTCAAGAATCTTTTTCCCACCTTCCTTGCACAACCTCTACACTATTGATTACTTATTCTTGACACTTTCCTTCCACTTCCTTCTTTGTTTCTTGTCGCATAATCCTTCACACCCTTTTCTCTGTTTGCACACACCACACTTTTTGTTCAGAACCAAAGAGATGTTCAATATATATATGTACCCATAGAAAAAAATAAGTCATCCTAGCAAAAAATGTTAGCATGAAGAACAACCTTGAAATATTCAATAAGTATTGGCACACTAGCATTGGACCCAAAGAATAGGTCGCACATAAAGATATCCTTACCATGTTACCACATGACTCATAAATAGGTCATACATAAGATAACCATTATTATCAAAAGATAGCGAATTTTGAATTACATGAGATATATTCCGAAGCCGATGGGAATTCCACAACCAAGACCAAATCTTGATCTTCATCAATTTTTGTACCAACCAAAGGAATGCAATTAGAAATACCAAAACTTGTAACATGCTACATGAATGTCTAGATAGCAAGGATACCCGAAATAATCTTTGAGCACAACAACCAACATCAAAAGATTAGTCTTCATTATTTGCATTAACTGAATTTCATGAGTGTCCCAAAAAGGAGTACTGCCATATCTGCATCAAGGGTAACATCCATATTACACAACATTATAGCATATGACAGGATAGATCATTTTTGTATATCATCCAGAGCACAACCTTCTAGATCCTAGGTTTTGACATCAATGACAACAATGCCAAATATTCTCAACAACTTCTCAATAGTGGCACTTCTTATATGGTAGAAAATCATTTTTTTTGTTTTGGTACATATCAACCCTTCATTTGGTGGCAAAGATATGTGTGGTAGTTGCATCAATCAAGAGAAGAAGAAAAGGAGTAATCACCCATTTTGAAGTTAGTTGCTGCCAAAGGAATAAACTATTTTGAGAATGCAAAAACAAGTCGATTATGGAGTGAGGGAGGGGAAATTTGTCTCTAGCAAGAAAAAAGAGTAAACAATTCAGGAGAAGACTGTGTAGTTTTCCTCCACGTAGCCTCAAAGACTCTGCCAAGAAAAAGAGACAGATGCCAACAGTCTATTTTATTTTTTGAATGGGAAGAATCCCACACAGGTTACAAACTATTTCTACTATTATATCTTAGTGTATAAGGATCAACTAGAAAGTGTGAGATAAGTTGAATCAATAGCCAATGTAGATTGAACTGGTGGTAGGTTTTTGGGGTTGAGAACATAGTGTATCAATTTATATATTACCTTTTACTAAGACCTTGCACCGATTGAGATGTATGTGGGATGCTCTACTTTCTTGCATTGAGGATTGGTATAGTTTTTTATTAATATAATACACTCTCTTTGATTCATGTTTTCTTTTATTGTTGCATGAAATTGCTAAGATCTATGTTTCCTAGTCTTTGTTTCTCTTTTCACATCACTTTCTATTGGATGTTTCTAAATTGACTAAATGAAAGATGAGTCATTTGCAACATTCATACATGTTCAGTGTGCCTTTGTAAGGCTAGTGCCTCTACATTGGGTTGGTCTATTTGTTGGCATCAACGTTCTAAGGAAATCCTTAAATGAATTGAGTAATCTTTAATTTAATTGACCTTGAGTAGTGCTAAGAGAGTTGTGTAACCTTTGTTTTATTGATATCTGTGTATTGTTGTTTGGATATGATCAAATAAGGTATTCATAATTTTTGGTATCAAAGCAAGATGAAATTGGGAAAATTGGGAAGTGGGAAGAATGCCACCAAGAAGAATGCCAAGAGCTGGTGCATGAAGTGGTGGTCAAAGAGGCCATGAAGAAATGATTTTGAAAATGTTGCAAAATTTGTTGGCAAGGTTGGATACCATGGAGCAGGCACAAAGAAGGGGAATCATTGCTGATGATGTGAGTGAAGTTGTAGAAGAAGAGAAACCAGCAATTGAGGATGAAGATCAAGAAGAATGCGAAGGAGTGGAAGAAAGGTTGTTAAAAGTGGTGATGAATGTGGGAGCTAGACCAAGAATTGAGGTTTCAACATATTCGAGAAGTCTAAATGAAGTAGAACTCATTGACTAGATCAATGATGTGGACAAATAATTTGAATATGAAGGAGTTGTAGAAGAAAGAAGGGTGAAATTTTCCTATAAAAGGCTTAAAGGCCACGTAACAATGTGGTGGGACTATGTTTAGTCAGAGAGACGAAAGAAAAACAAGAAAAATATAACCTCATGGGATAGGATGGTTGCCAAGTTGAAGATAAAGTTTCTTCTAGTAGATTATCGAACTAATCTTTTCAGAAGATTGCAGAATCTAAAGTAGAAGGATATGTCAATAAAAGACTACATGGAATATTTTTATAAGTTGGTGATTCGACCTGGTCATAGTTAAGAAGATATGGAAAAATGTGGCAAGGCATCTGAATGGGATGAGATACATTTTTTAGGATGGGGTGACTTTAGTGTCACCAAGAAATTTGGAGGAATCCTACTACTTTTTCAATTAAGATAGAGGAGAAACTGATGAGGAGGAAAAACTAGCAAGGATGAGGTAGAGGATGAGGCTATGGAGAAAGAGGATATCAACCCCATCAAGATGGAGAGTCAAGCAATTCAAGAGGGCCAATTAAGTTTGAAAGAGGAGGTTATCAAGATAGAGGAGAAAGATCAGTTGGAAGTGATGAGTATTAAGGAAGAGGAGGAGGATTTGTAGGGAAATGTTTTAAGTGCAACCAATATGTTGGTCACAAGAGTTGGGAGTGTCTAGAATCTTCTCAAGGAGGTTACACAAGGCCAAAAGAGAGGAATCGGGTGGTACAAGCGAATTAGGAGAGTGCAAGATTTTTTTCTCCAAGGAAGGAGGAACCTAAGTCAGGAGAATCTTTGTTGTTCAAAAAAGTGTTGTTGAAACCACCAAAGGAGTGTCATGAACCTATATAAAGGAAGTCTCTATTCAAAACGAAGTGCAAAGCTAAAGGTAAGTGTTGCAAACTTATTATAGATAGTGGTAACTTGCTGATTTAATATTATTGTTGTTGAAATAGTGGAAAAGTTAGGAAATAAAAGAACTACATATCCTACACCATATAAGGTTTATTAGTTACAAAAAGGTCATCAATTGTTGGTAGATGGGCAAGCTTTGGTTGAATTTCAAATAGGCAGTTATAAGGATAGTTTTGTGTGTAATATCATGTCACTAGATGTTTGTCACATGCTACTTGGTAGACCTTGGTAGTTTGACTGAAATTCCATACATGATGGGAGACATAACACCTAATTTTTGAGAAGGATGGTCTCAAACATACCTTGTTTCCTTTATAAGAACCAATAGAGGACAAACATAACAATAGTAAAAAGGTGATGATGGTAAGAAAAAAATAATTTATAAATAAGAGGGAGTCACAAGAACTCTCAGCAGTAACCAAGGAGGTGAACCTTCATTTTCCTTAATGTTGCATGGGTGGAAACAATGTTGATTTGTAGGTAGGATAGACAACATGTGTTGGCACAATTGATTGTGAAGTTAGGGTAGCTATTAGTATTATGATGGATGTAGAGATATAGGAGATTTCAAAACAATGGTGCCAAGATGAATACATTGGTATGAATCTGCTTGAACAGAATGTGGAGAAAGTGAAAGAATGAAGAAGATTACTTGGTTCTTCAAATTGAGGTAGTTGAGCAAGAATGGCTTGTACTGACATGATGTGTGATGAATAGTGCAAACACCAATGGTGACGTAACATCTTATTTTTCAAACCCTTGAATATAGTTGAAGATGATACAATGAATGATATGGAAAGGTATGTGAAAGCCAAACAATATAGTGGAGTTGATTATTTTTGGAGGGAAATGGAAAATGAATGGGAAAGGTGCAACAATGAGAGGCTAATTGGAGAGTGGGTGAAGTATATTGGATATGATGAGATGGGGTGTGGAAAAGGAATTAGTCTAATGGTTTGGGATGATATGAAGCCAAGTAGTGGAACAAACATGAAGAGCGTATGGAAAATTTTGATGTGTGGAGGTTCATCCAAATGCTGGAAAAAAAGGAAGAAGTAATGGTACAAATTTTTGTTTATTAGCCTTAAGGGATAGGATACAAGTACATAGTGTTTGCAAGGGTAGTCCTACTACCCAACTCCTTTTGTGAGCTACACTCACAAACAACTCCAATAGGGAGCCTAATGTAGGGGCATCGTTGCATTATTCAAGTTTTGGTTTTTATTTTCAATTTATTTTCTTATTTCTTATGACATGGCACTTGTTATATGGTAGTGAACCATTTTTTTTGTTTTGGTACATATCAAACCTTCATTTGGTGGCAAAGATATGTGTGGTAGTTACATCAATCAAGAGAAAATAAAAGGAGTCATCACCCATTTTGGAGTTAGTTGTTGCTAGAGGAATAAACCATTTTGAGAATGCAAAAATAAGTTGATTCTAGAGTGAGGGAGGGGCGAGTTGTATCTAGCAAGACAAAAGAGTAAACAGTTGGGGAGAAGATTTTATAGTTTTCCGTTGTGTAGCCTCAAAGACTCTACTAGGAGAGATAGAGGTCAGCAGTCTATTTTGGTTTTTGAATGGGAAGAACCTTGTGCACATTATAAACTATTTTTTCCAGTATATCTTGGTGTAGAAGGATTGACTAGAAAGTGTGAGCTAAGTTGAATCAACAACCAATGTATATTGGACTAGTGGTAGGTGTCACATCCCTCGCATTGAGACAATATGTTTGGTTATATATATTTTGAATACAACGATCGTTGCAAGTAACTGCTTTCATGGGATTATGACATTGAGAATGCAATAGTTGTTCTTTTATCGTAACTGTAATGTTAACAAACTTTTATTCTGCTAGTAAATTTATTGTTCGTGGGAAGTTGAATGAAATCACGAGATTAAATTTAATGCATATTATTAAGCCGTTGAGAACGATCTAATCCATAATCCTTGTCAGTGGATGCAGGATTGCCGACGCCGTGAGGAAAAGGGGAATATCATCAGGGAGAGGACATGGTTAACAATGGATCAATATTATTGTCTACCTCGAGTTGGTGTATGACAAATGTCTAAATCGTAACTTGGCCATAAGTAATTAAATTTAATTATTTATTAGGTTAGCCAGTTTAAAACAAATAAATCTATAATCACCTTTAAAGGAGATTGCAAATGGTTAATAAATAATAAATCAAAATAATAGATATAATTAAATATTTTATCCTTTTGAAATTAGCAAACCAAATTCTTAATGACTATATATTTTTGTAAGAGGATATTTAATATTAAATTAATAATAAGAGATACAAGTTATTTGCCATCGAATTGAATATAACGTATGTAAGTCTTAAAAAAATAATGGAATAAATTTTGGCGCCGTCGGTGGTTTTGAAGCAGACATATTCTTCCTCCATGCCTTGATTTGAAACGGCCAAGACGGGTAAGCCAGGAGTCGCGTGACTCTTGCAGTCTTGGCGGAGGACTTTTAGAGCAATTATAGTGGAAGTCGAAGGGGGGAGGATACGAACTTCATTCTTCCGGGAAGGTTTCTATCTTTTGCCATCGATTTTTCATTGAACTCTTCACTTCATTCTTCGGCAACGCCATCTCTCTTTGAACTCGGCCTTGATATCTTACTGGTCTCTGCATTTGTTGGGTGTTGCGTTTCATCTTTATAACCTATCTTTCTTTTCTTCATTGGAATTCCTTGGAGGGCGTCAACCTGGGTAACTCGTGCTTGAGTATGGAAGAGTGCTGGTTGCAATCCGTGTCATCTTGGCAAATCATCTGAATTATCAAGCGGAGCTTTTACGAGTTTCAATTTAATTATCCAGGCATGTATGGTAGAACTCTAAATGTGTTACCCAGCTTGGATAGCATTAAAACGTGAGTGATACTAATTTGTTTATAAAATATTATTAATGAAAATCTTGCCAGATGAAAGTAGAATAGAAATTCGTTTTAGATGATAAATACTCCATAAAAAGGAATGAACAGTTAATTTGAGCTTTATCACCTATCTAATAACCCTTTCTGAGTCGAGCTCTTTTGATTTAACATTGGCTCTGTATCACTCAAACCCAAGTTGAGCTCTTTTTCTTCTTTCCGAATATATTGTTCTTAGTAAATCTGAGAGAAGTAAATTACAATCTTAAATTCTGAATCACTGTGGTCTACTCAAATTTTCTTGGAACCTGAATCTGTTCCAAACCACATTAATTCTTGTCAATCAAATAGTAAATCAAATTTGAGAATATCTTGAAACAGATAATAGTGAAAGTGTTCTCCCTTGTTATATGTAAGATTTAGCTTATGTCTTCTTGAGAAAAATAATTCTGGCCTGAGCTTTTTCTACACCTTCTCATCTTTGTAATTTTGATTGAAATCTATGTTGCAAGAATTGAGCATCATTCTCTAATATTGTGTTTCATCGAAGGGTATGACTTGATTTGTTAGACACCTAAAGAAGTAATTTGGTGTATATTAAGTCTCGAAGAATCTCAGAATTCGACTCTTGCTTATTTCCAATACATGCTCGGTGGAAATTTTTCTTGTTGATCTTGTGTATTTGATGCCCCTGCTTTGTATTTCCTCTTTAGTCATAAATCAGATTTGAATTGGAGTCCATGAATGCATTTTCTCACCGGAATCTTATCAGTTTATAAATTGGTCATAGCTCTCCCTTTTATTCTATTTGAAATTATTAATCAACCATCTGTCTCCTTTTCTTTTGAGGCCTTTAACTTGATGAAACCCTCTTGAAGGACAAGTCCCATCTTCTTTTCTTTATGTGTTAAGTATACCAAATGGTCTTTTAAGAGGTGATTTGACATCAAGCCAAGATTCTCTTATATTCTTAATATCATTTGATGCACGAGGATTTTAGAGGAAAGTTTTGAATTCCAAGTATTGTAATACAAAACACAAAATCCTTATAGTCTAGTGAGACTCCTCAATCTCTCCTCATAAGTTTGAGAATAGTAGATTATTATTACTCGGATGAAATAATTCATGTGATGAATTCCTCTCCTTCTAAAAAAGGTTAACAGCATAATCCTTAAACAAGATGTGAATTCCAAACAAAGTTCTTGTATTGTTAAATCTTAAGGTTAAGACTTAACCTCAAACTACGAGAAGATCGATAATCAAACCAATTATGGTAATATTAAAACTTGATCTAAGTATTATCATGTCGAGCTTAAAGGGGTGAGAATCTTGGCGACATAGGAGTGCCGAGATGTTGGCATAGGAGTGCCAAAGACATTGGCTCACGGAGTGCCATAAATTATTAAAATCCTTGGCCAAGGTATGATACCCGGTTAGGTGATAGTAGTCGGCTATCATGATCGAGGATATGCTTCTAGTTAGAATGATCCATCACGGGTAGGAGGAACCTACGAGAGGAGGATGCGACCCAACAACTTTATAGGTTCATGACACTAGGATCAAGGCATGATGATAATTTGATCCCATGTTGATTACCCTCGTGTAGGTAGGGTTCTTTGAATTTAAACTTCAGGGAGACCGGTAGGTCTTGGTTAGGCTGATAAAGCCTGATGATAATTCTCTTTCCTGCGATGAAGTCCAAGTATAACAGCATGAAGATGATGTCAAATGTATTTCTTCCTCACTCGTAAATCCAGGTACATGCAATGCTAATTAAAGTTTACTTTCATTTATGCCATGAATGTTATTCTTTTATGTTAATGTACGCTGAAGATTCTGCAGTTAATTAGTGAGATAATTACTTGATTCATTTGGCTGAAATGAAATATCTGAAATTAGTTAATGAAAATAAAGAAGTTATTTCTTTGCTCAGTTAGTTAATTGGTTGAATGGGAAACCTAGATGGAATAGTTAGTTATTGCCGGATGAAAGTTGGCAGTTAGTTTTCCATTTCTTAAACCATAGAATGACAGTTGTTACATTTGTTTCATAGCTGTAGTAATTGTTCGTTAGTTTCTGGAAGCAAATAAAAGTAGTTATTATCTTTCTGAGATTCTCTGTTATATGTTTACAGTTAATAGTTTTTCTTTCAGTTGGAAATGGAAGTTTAAAAGTTAGTCGATGAGTTGAATGATGTAACGACATTGGGAATGATTTTCTTTTCCTTCTAACTGCAAAGGAAACCCTAGTTTGACAGTTATTTAGTTATTGATCTTTTGTGA
>VDFB02378848.1:0-26440 GCA_007258455.2 Sequoia sempervirens
CTGTGTTGACATCAATGACAACACCACCAAAATTTCTCATACTTGTAAAAATCTACCACTTTGTCATTGATGACAACACATTATGTGAAAAACTATCAAATACCACATTCTCTTTTAAACAACCTGCACAATATTCCAGGAGAACACCTTCTCTTTATTTTCTACTGCTTTTCAGATGAATCTCTCTCCCCCTTTGACATCAGTGAAAAATATCAAAAAATCTGATCACTCCCCCTTAGGAGTGGACCCATTCAACTCATACTACAACAATGAAAACATTCTACTCCCCCTGTGGAGTAGACCCATTCATCAATCTAGATAAATGAAGAATTTGTGAATCCACTGGACTGATGTACCTCCATGTGCACTTAGTTTGAAGGGCCAATGACCCCCAACCTCTCCCTAAGATACTCAAAAGTATCCTTTGGTGGAGCCTTAGTGAATATATATGCAATTTGTTCTTTTGTTGACACATACTCCAACCTGAATTTGTTCTCCAACACCTTCTCTCTCAGGAAATGATATTTGATAGATATATGTTTTGTTCTTGAATGCATTAATGGATTATTTGAAATGTTTATAGAACTTGTATTGTCACAAAAAATAGGAAAAGGCTCATCACATACCACTCCAATATCTTTTAGAGTGTACTTCATCCACAAAATCTGTGTGCAGTAGGATGTTATAGCAATATACTCTACTTTTACAATGGATAAAGAAAATGAGTCCCATTTCTTACTCAACCAAGAAACCAATCTTCCACCAAGAAAGAAAGCACCTCCATTGGTACTCTTTTGGTCATCCACACAACCAACCCAATCTGCATTGGTATAAGCACTTAAAGTGAAATCAACATCCTTAGGATACCATAAGCCATAATATGACATACCTTTAAGATATCTAAATATCCTCTTTACAACTGTAACATGTGCCTCTTCAAGATCTACTTGAAATATGGCAACTAAACATACTGCATGTATGATATCTTGTCTAGTAGCAGTAAGATACAATAGTCCACCAATCATAGATCTGCATTTTCTCTGATCAACTTTAGTAGATTCATCATCTTTACTTAGCTTACATTCGATCACCATAGGAGTACTAACCAGTTTGGAGTCATCCATTCCAAACTTCTTTAACAACTCTTTCACATACTTAGATTATGAAATGAATATCTCGTTATTAGTTTGATTTACTTGAAGACCAAGAAATAAATTCAACTCTCAAATCATGGACATTTCAAATTATTTTTGCATTTCCTCTACAAATCTCTTACACATACTTTCATTTCCTCCAAAGATGATATCATCAACATATACTACTACTATCAACATTTTGTTACCTTGCACTTTGAAGTAGAGATTGTTGTCAGCAGATCCTTTGATGAATCCTTGTTGTGTTTGGTATCTATCCAATATAGCATACCATACTCTAGGAGCTTGTTTCAGTCCATACAATGCCTTCTTTAATTTACAAACCATATCTGGTTTGTCTGATAACTAAAATTCTTCAGGTTGATCCATGTATAGTTCTTCCAATTCACCATTCAAAAATGTAGACTTGGCATCCATCTGATATACTTTAAAATCCTCGTGGGCAGAAAATGCCAAAAACATCCTACTAGCTTCCATTCTTGCCACCAGGGAAAATGTCTCTTCAAATTCTATGCCTTCAACTTGTGAGTATCCCTTGCATACAAGTCTTGCTTTGTTTCTTATAACTTCACCATTTTCATTCAACTTATTCTTGAACACCCATTTCAAACCAATTACATTCTTATTCACAAGTCTAGGAACTAGTTCCCATGTTTGATTCTTCTCTATTTGCTGCAATTCTTCTTTCATAGCTCTAACCCAACTTTCATCTTCACATGCTTCACATATAGACTTAGGTTCTATTTTAGAAAGTAAGCACATATTTACCTCAACTTCTACTTTAATTATTTTCTTCACACCTTCACTCTTATCTCTAATTATATATTCTTCCGGATGATTCTTCTAGACATACTTAGGAGTCTTAACAGTAGGTTCCAAAGTTTCTTCTTCTTCTTCAATCTATTATTCTTCTTCCTTCTTATTATCTTTAGGTACTTGTCTGTAGATAGGATTATAAGGTTCAACTTCACTTATCTCAATGGGTTTGTGCATGTACTCATTAGCACTCTCAACAATCTTCCTCAATATTTTATTAAAGCATCTATATGATTTGTTGGTAGTTGAATATCCAAGGAAAATCCCTTCATCACATCTAGCATAAAACTTCTCAAGATTCTCATCATCTCTTTTAATGTAATGTTTTCTTCCAAAAACCTTAAATTATTTCACAGTAGGAGCCTTACTAGTCCATAACTCATAAGGAGTTTTTGTGTTGTTTCCTCTGATCTAAACTTTGTTAAGAACATAAATAGTAGTGTGTATTGCATCTCTCCAGTACACATATGTAGCTTCTTATGCAGTCTGATTCTTTCTCTCAACCACTCCATTCTGTTGAGGGGTTCTTGGAGTAGAACAATGTCTCTTTATGCCATGCTCTTCACAAAATGCATTAAAATCAATAGATGTGAATTCTCCATCTTTATCAGATCTCAAACATTTGATTCTTAGGTTCACTTCATTTTCTACTCTTGCTTTGAACACTTTAAACCTATCCATAGCCTGATTCTTTTCTCTAAGAAAGGAAACCCATGTCATTTGAGAATAATCATCAATAAGGATCATAAAGTGCCTATCACCATTTAGGCTTCTTGTTCTAGTAGGACCATAGAGGTTTGTATAAATTAATTCCAACATTCTAATAGTAGTTTTATCTTTTCCTTTGAAACTGCATCTTGTATGTTTCCCTAGCTAACAACTTCTGCAAACTGTATTAGTAGGCTTTATGATTTGAGGCAGACCTCAGAAAACATCTCTTGAACTAATCGTGACCATATTATCAAATTTTACATGTCCCATTCTTTGGTGCCACAACCAACTTTGATTGACTTGAGATACAAGGCACTAACCATCAACACCCTTAAGCTGATAGATATTTCCATGAGTTCTCCTTCCTACAACAATCATAGCTTTAGATCCTTTTCTGATCTCACAAGTATTTTCCTGAAACACAAGTTTAAAACCTTTGCTACACATCTTTCCAACTCTCAAAAGGTTATGCCTTAGACACTTTACATAATATACACCATTAGTGTTATGTATTCCATCAAACTAATTGTACCTTTCCCAACAATCTCTGCTCCTGAATCATCACCAAACATGACCAAACCACCATCATACTTTTCAAGTTTAGTAAACTTACTTTTATCTCCAATCATGTGATTAGAACATCCACTATTAGTCACCCAATAGTCTTCATCCTATCTAGCATGAAAGGCGGTGACCAAAGTACCTTCCATCTCATCCTTCTTGTCCTTCGAATCAATTTTTCTTGCACATTTTCCAGACTTAGTAGACATAGATTTACTCTCCAAAGCTAAGAGCAAACATTCACTATCGTCATTCTCATAATCAAATTCATCATCAGAGATTGCAACTTCTTCTCTAACATAGTACAACTTTTTGTATTTCTTATCCTTCCTATCTTTATGATCTTTGTTCTTCTTATGTATTGTTCTATTTGGACATCTTGAAGCATAATGACCAATATTACCACAACTAAAAAATTTAAAGGGCAACATACCTTTATACTTACCGATACCTTTCTTCAACTTCCTTGTAAAGTTCACTTCCAAATCATCTAAACCATCACTAGCTGGACCATCTTCAATCTTTGTTGCTTTAAATGTTGTTTCTATCTTTTCCTCTTTATTTCCAAACTTTCTCATCTCAAATGCAGTCAAGGTTCCAAATAGCTCTTCTTTAGTATATTTCTTAGGATCATATGTTTCCTCAATAATTGAAACTTTGTCATTGTAACATTCTGGTAGATTCATTAGAATCTTCTCAATTATATCTTCATTAGTTAGAGTACCCCCTTGATTTCTAAATTCATTTGCTGCCAGATCAATTCTCTAAAAATAGCTTGCAATATCCTCTCCTCCTTCCATTTTCATATTCTCATATCTACGCTTTGTCATTAGCTTCTTTTTAAATTTCACTTTATCATTTCATTTATAAAGATGTTCCAACATTTTCCAAACTTCATAAGTAGTGCCTAGATAGATAACTTTTGTTCGCTAAGTCTTGGATAAAGCACTGTAAATAGCATACCTCACTTTTTCATTCTCCTCATAAGCAGAAACCTCATCTACAGTAGTAGGACCACTTGCTAGAGAAACATACTTCATCTAAATAAAATTTTAGGTCTTATAACCAAGAGAGATAATATATCCTCTCATTTGCACTTTCCAATCATTGTAATAAGATCCATCGAACATAGGGATTTCCAACTTATGCACCATCAGATCTTCCTTAAGTGGTTAAGCTCTACACCAAGGAACCAAAGCTCTGATACCAATTGTTAAAAGGCATAGGAAAATTGAGAGCGGGGGGGTGAATCAGTTATCACCAAATTCAATCACAAAACTTCAAACACTTATAAACTTCAACCACACTAATCTGTTATTAAGTATGAACATGGAATGTAGATAACAGAAAGAAAAACTAACACAATGAACACTAAATTTTATGTGGAAAACCTAATAAGGGGAAAAACACGGTGAGGATTAGCTCACAATATAAAGTGATAGTAAAACCAAATACAAGAGGCTCACTACCTAGGGCTCACTACCTAGAATAGGACTCACTTTCTAGATACAAAGGCTCACTGCCTACAGAAAGGACTCATTTTCCAACAAGGAGGCTCACTTCCTACAAATACAAAAGATAATAGAAAGATCCACCACAACAATTTACACACATCTGTAGCCTTGATCAGAAGATTGCAAAAACCTTCAACTCACTGCTTTCAAGAATCTAACACAATGATGTATTGCTAACTCAACTCACTTTTGCACAACTCTGCTCTGCACTTGTGGCTTACTTCATTACTTTCCCATCATCCAATCATTTTCATCTTGACTTACATTTATACCATCTTCAACTTTAGAAACATTCTCCAAGGTCAAACACATACACTTCATTTCATAAATTCAAACTAGGTCGGCAACTCAACATTCCCATGATGGAAAAGAATGAGAGTGGAGCAATTAAACACTTAACCAAGACCAAAAGAAAAATTTAGGATCAACCACATGCTTCCTTAATTAGATTTTAAATTATTCGTATGAAGTGTAAACACTAGGTTGGTCAAACCTAATGAAAACACAAATGAACATTGAAGTACATACTTTCCAACAAGAAGATAGCACATAGATGATGTAACGCACTTCATCATGCATGAAAACACATCTTAGATACTTATAGATACATCCATAGTAGGTGTAACAAACTTTGAACACAAAACCCTTTCCAACAGTCCATCTAGACTATACAATCGCACACAACTCTAAAGCTTATCTTTCGAAGCACCAAAACTTGAATCATCTTTTCTAGAACCTAAAGAAAATCATTACAAGACATTTTCCAGATCCACAAGGCTTGAAACAAAATAGTGGAGGAATATGGAGCAGAAAAAATTCTCCCAATCCATAAATAACCAACTCTAACAAAACAATTCACACACCGGTGAACACAACTTTCACCTTTTGAAAAATTAGCAGCCACAAATTAGGAGATATCACCAACAAATCACCAACAACAAACCTTCAAATCCACATGAGCGTAGTATCAACACAAAAGAAACATGGAGCACATTCTGAACACATATATAACTTTGACTTTTCTCTTTATTGATTTTCTTAAAAGCACTTTGTAACCAATCATTTCAGCACATCTACAACATTATAAGGATAGCTCCATGTACTCACAACAACTCAATAGTGTCTCAACTATACATGCACAATCTGCAACATACTGAATTGTGTTGACATCAATGACAACATTAATGAAAACACTACCAAACTTGCT
Organism: Sequoia sempervirens; assembly: GCA_007258455.2. NCBI lineage: Eukaryota > Viridiplantae > Streptophyta > Pinopsida > Cupressales > Cupressaceae > Sequoia > Sequoia sempervirens. Next base: position 5,964 of record VDFB02378848.1, read on the forward strand.
CATACTTGCAACATGGATATGTTTAAAAAAATGCATTACTTAATTTTCTTGCGGTATGGAGGTAGACATGTATGAAAATTTTTGTAGCATAGACATGTTTGATAAGATGCTTTGGTGAACATGTATGGAAAATGTGGTAGCATAGAAAAAGGTAGTGAGTTGTTTGAAAGAATTCCTCAAAGAAATGTGGTCTCATGGTGATGTCCATCACCATGAGACCACATTTATTTGAGGAATTTTTTCAAATAGCTCATTTCCTTCTTTCTTAAAATGCTTTGGTAGGCATGTATCAAAAATGTTATAGCATAAACATATTTGATAAGATTCTTTGGTAGGAATGTATGGACAATGTGGTAGCATAGAAAAAGTTAGTCATGATAATGTACATCGCCATGAGACCACATTTATTTGAGGCATTTTTCCAAACAGCTCACTTCCTTCTTTCATAAAATGCTTTGGTAGACATGTATGAAAAAGGTTGAGGTAGACATGTATGAAAAATATTGTAGAATAGACATGTTTGATAAGATGATTTGGTAGAAATTTATGAAAAAGACTGAGGTAGGCATACATATGAAAAATGCTTTGGTAGAGATGTATGAAAACTACTTTGGTAGAACTATGCAACATGAAGTAAATCTTTGAGTTTCAAAGATCTATGCAATGCAATGTAATCAGTGATATGAATATGTTTCATCAAATGCTTTGTGTGTTTCATAAAATGCAATGTAATCAACGATATGAATATGTTTCATAAAATTCATTACTTACTTTTGTTCTATATGTGTTTTTGAACATGTAACATTCAACATCATGCCAAGGAAATGAGTAAAGCCTCTAACACCGAAAGAATTTGAAGTTAAAAATGCAAGGAGAGGAGAATAAAAAATTCAAGCTCATGAAGAAAAGGAATTGCAACTCATAATAGGAAGGTATTGAGGGAGTATCACTTTTACATTAGTGATGATTGCACACATTCTACAGAGTTTCTGCAAGGTTTCTTTTAGATGTTCTATGCTAATCTGGCTTGCAGGGGCATATCATTTAGTCAGCATATCATATGGTCATATAACTATACATCACAATTCAAGAACTCCATAATTTTTTACTAGTTGAGTAGGATGCATATGATTAGTGGTGTTCAACATATGTGGAACTTGTTAGAGGCTAAGCATGGAAAGGGGAAGCATGATGGAGTAGGTGCATGTATCAAAAGAGCCTTAGCACGAGAAGAGTTAAAGTACAAAGATAGTGTAAAGTTGATAGATGCAAAATCAATTGTCAAGTGGTGCAATCATGAAATGGGTTCAAATAATGAAGTTAATTCTTTAGTTCATAGATTTTTTTGGTTAGTAGATGATACTAATATTGTAAAATATGAGGATTGTTGTACACTTATAAGATCGAGTGAGCTACACTCTTTTAGAAGCTCCAATGCAGGTACGTGGATTATCCATACATGAAATATGGCATGCTTTTGTTTTGCATGTACACTTCAAGCATGAAATTATTATGAATCAAAAGAGTGGATTGACGAATGGCCTATAATAATTCTAACCCCACTTGACACGTATCAACTCTCGATAGCTCTACAAATCACATAGATGCAATCATTTATTGACTTTGATCATGTATTAAACCTACTAGAACCAGGTAATATATCTTTGTTGTTTTATTGTGATGTTCATTAAATACATCTAACTGGATGAACATATCAATGTAGGACATGTTTATGTGGTGATTGCAAATGAAGAAAATGAAGAGGGAATAGATTATTACTTGTGTTGTTATATCGAGGCCAAAAATAAATTGGAGGCCCTAGTTATAGATGGAGCAAACATAGAATATCCTACAAGTTCATTGGTTGTTACTGGAACATGGCTTACAAGGTACCCAGTTAAGAATCTTGCAGTTTGGTTGTTTGAGGACTTTGACATGCATTAGAAGATTCTTCATTACTTGAACCTTATCATCACAGCCAACATTCATTTGATCAAACATAAGGGTAGGCATGTGAACAAGAACTTTTGGAAAGTGTGTGAGTCTGACCACAAGGCAATACTTGACATAATAAAGAGTAGAGAAAACCGGAATGGTTCCCTAGATTGATTTGTAAGTATGCACATTGAATTTATAAATTCATGTTATTGATCATTGTTAATTATGTTTTATATGCTACATGTTTTATGTTAATTATTTGTAAAGTCTTATATGCTACATGTTTTATGTTAACTATGTTTCTATATTCATGACATTTATACCTAGGATCATCGAGAGATGAGAAAGTAGTGAAAGATGGTCCACATCACCATTGTAGGACCTTCAATCGATCTTCTTATAGCATTCATGAAGGTGATAATAGATCTAGTCAGAAGGTGTATGTATGACATTATTTAGTTACTAGTCTTTTAATGATTTTAATGTGACTTCATGTCTTAAATTGTTAGGATTTTGTGGGTTTTTTGTGGACCAAATTCCAAGGAGAGTACACAAGCACACCAAGGCTACTACCCATGTGTTTCCAAGGGAACAGGGGATGTATATGTTTTCAAGAATTTGGAATGAAAATAAATAGGCCATCTGAGGTGGATTGGAGAAAACAAACTGGGCAACAACTCCTTTTTTTTCTTCTTGTAGAAGATATTTCATCATCTGGGCTACAAATGGGAGGATTAATTCCCTGCATGTATTCCTACAAGTACTAATAAATGAGATGATTTTCAAGATGGTTTTTCATCAGTACTATAATATTTGTTATTGTATTAATGTATTTTTTGAAATACAAAAATTATGAGAACTAAAAAAAAAGGCTTAGAGATGCCTTTATAAAGAAATTAAACTTATAAATTCACCCCTTGATTGAAACCTTCCTTTTTGCAATCTAAATTCTAACCCTACCACAAATCACTACCAAAATCCTTTACAATAGGAAAATTTCTCAAAATTCATGTTCTTGAAAGGTTGCATTAACAAGGAAAATTGACCTTGACATCTAACTTCAGCAAAATCCCTTCAAACTAGGCAATTACACCACAGAAATCTTTTCAAAACTGCACAAAATTTGTATCCCTGCAATGAATACAATGACACCATGAACACTACTCACCTGCATCTGATAGCTATCTCTAGTCATAGTGATTGTGAAGACAACACTACCCTACAACATGACTGCATTTGAACATCATGAAGGATGCATTGCATTGCTAACATGGTTGCATTCTTCACAAGATGCCACTGTCCATAACCATGACTGTGAAGTTTTCTTGAAGGAAAAGCATGTGGATTTATGAAAAAATATGAAACAATTCCTTCTATTGTAAAAGGCATATTTTTTTGCTCTTCTATAAACCCTACAACTCCTTCCATCATCATTATTTGACATTAAAACTTGATCAACCCTTCCACATTTAGTATGCTTCATCTTGAGGCTAAAGTTTGCATCAAAAGGCTGTAAACTCACCTTTCCAATTAATATGTCCCCATTATATAAGTCTAAACCAATAAAATGAAATCCATCATTGTCAAGCTTATCTACTCTTAGGTTTTATGTGTTTGGATTTCCAAAATCTACTCTAATCTTGGATGAATTTTGGAGTCACTGTCATCATGATCTATCTCTTTACATAATCTCAGTCACCCTTCATAGACATCATGATGATTTGGATTTCCTTCATTGTACATCATAATCGCCCTTCAATCACTGTCATCATGATCTGGCTTTCCTCATCATGCATCATACCTGGTTGTTAATGTGTTATGCTTTCAATAGGGACTTGGAATTAGGTTTTCAACATGAAACATGTCAATACTCACTACCAAGTCTTTAATGTCTATGAAAATGTAGGGTTTGCTTTTGACTTCCTCCTCATGAAACATAGTTACACATAATGATTGTAACTTGTTGTTCTTCATCCATAAAGGCCACTCACATCAAGAGTTGATAGGGCTGCTCCAAACAATCTACTACCTCCTACCCTTAGAATGCCATCCTTATCTCACACTCTTACTAGTTATGAATCAAGAAAACTTAAAAGCATCCCTCCTAGTGTCACTTCAAATCTTCTATCCATTTTGCAAGATACCTTTCATGAAAATCTTGTATGTCAAAATATGGCATTGTCTTCTCATATCATTACACAAAGAAAATAGTGAGACCAATTACGATACCTATATCAATGGGCTGTCCCTTCAAAAATTGTTGCACCTTCAATGCCTAGGGTTTCAAAACCTTACGAATCAATAAGCTCTTAACAAAAAGGGTTTATCCTTATGAAATATAAGGCTCAAAAATCTACACATACTATTTTCTCATGACTTCAAACAACACCCATTTTTCATTGCAAACATATAGATGATTTCCCTCCAAACTCAAAAATCAAAGATGAAACTTAATCCCTTTTCACTCGTGCACATGAATATCATGAAAATAATCCCATGAAATAATTAAAATTCCTTTTCAATTCTTTTTTCATAGAATATAAGACCTTTGACTTAAATACTTTATGGTGGTTGTATGAGTATTGTGTTTTCCTCTATCTATAATTTGATGATCCTTTGCATACTTTATGGTGGTCGTCTATTTATTATCATTTACCTCACATTATAGTCTTGACCTCCATGCATAGTGAAATTTACACCCTGTTGTCCCTGCAAATTTGCTAATGGCATGACTATCCATTCTTTGCAGAGTGTCCCCTCTTTCTTATTAGCACTGTCTTACAACTAACACAACCTTTTATTGCTCTCCATGGAAATGTGTTTGTTAAAGTGAAGCTGAAATAACAAACTTAAGTGATGAAAAAGTGGTAGTCATTAAAAGTGGTAATAAATATTTTTTTCAATAATTTTTAGCTTATTTAGGTGAGGCACTGGGTTGGTCACACAATTTCAGTATGTACTTAATCTTCATTGGCCAATCTGAATTCACAATGGTTTACTCAAAATTAGTCATATGGTATTCCTTTGTGGTAGTTTTCAACTACTGTTAATTAACATTAAAAACTAAAAGTTATAGTTTTGATGTCAAGGGTTTTGATATTGAAGTTATGATAGTTATTATTCATGTTACCGTGATGTTTATAAACTTCTTGTCTAAGCCTATGGGATTGTGTTGAGCTCCTCTACAATAACCTCTCTCAGTTTTTGCTATCTCAGAGGCGCTTTTTTGTGGTGTTAACTTTTTGCTTGAGGATAAAGTTATCAAATGCAAGTAGTGTAAAGTTGCAAAAAGGTGCAACTTTCATTCTACAACTCATGTGATGAAATGGATTATTCCAATGCATACATATGGGTACGCTTATGCTATGCATGGTCCTCTTTCACACTCAAACACAATGAATCACTCTGAACTACGTTCAACTGGCTAAATCCCTTAAGAGTCCAAAGTGAAAAATGGCTACAATCTTTGACGGGTTATTACTTGGATACCATGATGCTTAGAAAATTCTCATCTAAGCCTATGGGATTTCATTGGGCCTCTACAATAAATTCTCTCAGTTTTTTCTATCTTAGAGGCATTTTCCCATGGTGGAAACTTTTCACTTGAAGAAAAAGTTGTCAAATGCAACTAATGTAAAGTTGCAAAGTGGTGCAACTTTCGTTCTACAACTCGTGTGACCAAGAAAATGTTCCTACATGTCTAGATGGGTATTTTTACACTAGGAAGAGTCCTCTTTCACACCCAAACATGTTGAATCAATCTGATCTACATTCAACTGGTTGAATCCCTTAAGAGTCCAAAATACAAAATGGTTGCAATCTTTGACAAGTTGTTACTTAGATACTTTGATACTTAGAAGCTTCTCATCTAAGCCTATGGGATCAAATTAGGTCCCTCTACAATAACCTCTCTTGATTTTCACTATCTCAAAAGCATTTTCCTATGGTCAAAATGTTTTGCTTGAGGAAAAAGTTGTCAAATGCAAGCAATGTAAAGTTGCAAAGTGGTGCAACTTTCGTTCTACAACACATGTGAACAAAAAGATTGTTCCAACACATCTAAATGGGTACATTTACACTAGGCATGGTATTTTTTTGCACCCAAACATGCTGAATCGCTCTGAGCTACTTTCAACCAGCTAAATCCCTTAAGAATCCAAAATGAAAAATGGTTGCAATCTTCAATAGGATGTTACTCGAATATCATGATTCTTAGAAACTTCTCATATAAGGCTATAAGATCATGTTGGGTCCCTCTACAATAACCTCTTTCAATTTTTTCTATCTTAGAGGCATTTTCCCATGGCGGTGACTTTTTTGCTTGACAAAAAAGTTGTCAAATGCAAGTAGTGTAAGGTTACAAAGTGGTGCAACTTTCGTTTTGCAACTCATGTGACCATACGAACTATTCCAACACATCTAGATTTGTACGTTTACACTATTCATGGTCCTCTTTTTCACCCAAACATGTTGAATCGCTTTGAGCTACATTCAACCATGTGAATCTCTCAAGTGTTTAAAGTGCAAAACGGCTGCAATTTTCAATGGGTTGTTACTTGGATACCATGATGCTTAGAAACTTGTTTGAACCTATGGGATCAAATTGGGACCCTATATAATAACCTCTCTCAATTTTTTCTATCTTGGAGGTATTTTCCTATGGTGGTGACTTTTCGCTTGAGGAAAAAGTTGTCAAATGCAAGCAATGTAAAGTTGCAAAGTGGTGCAAATTTCATTCTGCAACTTGTGTGACCAAATAAAATATTTCAATGCATCTAAATGGGTATTTTTATGCTAGGAATGGTCTTCTTTTTCACTCAAACATGCCAAATCACTCTGAGCTACATTCAACCAGTTGAATCCCTTAAGAGTCCAAAGTGAAAAATGGTTGCAATCTTCAACAAGTTGTTAGTCAGATACTGTGATGCTTAGAAACTTATCATCTAAGTATATGGGATCATGTTGGGCTACTCTATAATAACCTCTCTCAGTTTTTTCTATCTCAGAGGTGTTTTCCCGTGGTGGTGACTTTTCGCTTGAGGAAAAAAGTTGTCAAATACAAGCAGTGCAAAGTTGCAAAGTGGTGCAACTTTCGTTCTGTAACTCATGTGACCAAAAAAATTGTTTCAATCCATCTAAATCGATAGATTTATGCTAGGCATGGTCCTCTTTTGCACCCAAACACTCTAAATGGCTCCGAGCTACATTCAATCAGTTGAATTTCTTAAGAGTCCAAAGTGCAAAATAGCTGCAATCTTCGATAGGTTGTTACTCGGATACTGTGATGCTTAGAAAATTTTCACCTACGCCTATGGAATAATATTGGGACCCTATACAATAACCTCTCTTGATTTTTTCTATGTTAGAGGCATTTTTCCACAATGGTGACTTTGCACTTGAGGAAAAAGTTGTCAAATGTAAGTAGTGTAAAGTTGCAAAGTGGTGCAACTTTCATTCTGTAACTTGTGTGACTAAATGAACTATTCCAATGCATTTGAATGGGTACATTTACATTAGTGATGGCATTTTTCACACCCAAACACTTTAAATCACTTTGAGCCACGTTCAACCAGTTGAATCCCTTAAGAGTCTAAAGTGCAAAATGACTGCAATCTTCAACAGAATGTTAGTTGGATATCGTGATGCTTAGAAACTTCTCATATAAGTCTATGGGATTTTTTTGGGCCCCTCTAAAATAATATCTCTTAGCTTTTTCTATCTCAAAGCAATTTTCTTGTGGTGGAAACTTTTTCGCTTAAGAAAAAAGTTATCAAATGCAAGCAATGTAAAGTTGCAAAGTGGTGCAACTTTCGTTCTACAACTCATGTAACCAAATGGATTGTTCCAACACATCCATATGAGTATTCTTATACTATGAATAGTCCTCTTTCACACCCAAAAAAGCTAAATCATTTTGAGCTATGTTCAGCCAACTGAATCCCTTAAAAGTCCAATGTGCAAAATGACTGCAATCTTTGATGGGTTGTTACTCAGATACCATGGTGCTTATAACCTTCTCATCTAAGCCTATGGGATTGTGTTTTTCCACTCTACAATAACCTCTCATTTTTTTCTATCTCATAGGAATTTTCTTGTGGTGATGAATTTTCTCTTGAGGAAAAAGTTGTCAAATGCAAGTAGTGTAAAGTTGCAAAGTGGTGCAAATTTTGTTCTACAACTTGTGTGACCAAACAAACCATTCCAACACATTTGGATGGGTACAATTATGCTAGGCATGGTCATCTTTTACACCCAAACATGCTGAATCACTCCGAGCTACGTTCAATAGGCTCAATCCCTTAAGAATCCAAAATGCAGTTGTTGTCACCGAATAGTGCACCCTTATTGAGTTGCAAAACTCAACCTACTAGTGAAACATTGGATCCAAATATTCAATATCCATGACGTATGGTTCTTCATGCTCAAGAGTTATAAAACATGATGTGGTGGCAGTTATAGGACCATGTTTCTCAATGATTTGTCATGATATTTCACACATAGAAAATGGAAGGAGGTTGTTTTATTTATTTAAATGATGAATATGGGAGAAATGTGATAACTGTACATGGATGATGCATCCGGAGATCAATCTTGTATTGTTGTTCATACACATCGAATATCTTCAAAATATCATTAAAACTAACTTGTGCATTGATTTCATTTAATGAGAAGTCAAGTGTTGTGATATTAGTAGATGTAAATATTCTTTTTTGGTTGGATCAACAATTGTCATGTGTTTTGATGTGTTCATACAAGTTCATAGAGGTATATATATTCCTGTGAGGTTTGAAACATCCACATGTTCTATAGATGCAAATGCAATGATTGCTAAGATTTAGAATTAGAACCATTAGTTGTTGGATGCTAGCCTTAGCTATGAATTTAAAGAAATACATTTTGCTATGATAATTTTTTAAGGGAAGGAGCTCTTACAGTTCATTTGAAACTTTTTGGTGCTAAAATCCTTGCCACTAGACAACAATAGAACTCAAGAAGCATGAAGCATGCATGCAAATACATGAAGTATACACATGAATCATGAAGAATATACATGAACACCTAAATTATACATTGGAAGAATGAAGCATACACATGAATACACACAATATACGTGAAGTATACACATGAATAAGTGAAACAAAGATGTGAATAAGTGAAGCACAAGTAATGGAATCATTGTAAAGGATACAAACCACCAGGAATGGAGCTTATTTACACAATACATATTAGATGGAGCTTATTGAGCAATCAATAGTAATTATTTAATTATTAGATGTAAACAAAACCCATGCCTACAACATTCAAGCATACAATTTACACAATATGCATGATAACATCATTCAAGAATGGCAATAGTAAAGTAAGATTTGCTTTAATCAAAAATCCATAAGGATAAACAATGATATATGTTGATAAACATATATACAATATATCCAAAAAAGTCATACAGGCTTACTACAAAAGAGCCATATGGACATAAAATGTCACATATATATTGATAGTATAAAACATATGTTCCAAAATACAACATAGTCATGCAACAAATGACCCTAATACATAGTCATTTCCCTCTAGGGGAAGAAAAAAGATCTTGTGTTACCTTTGATAGTCGATTGGATGGAGTGTTTGTTGGTTCTCTTGTCTTTCAAACATGCTCACTGACTGAATGGAGTGCATGTTGGTTCTCTTGTCATTTGAACATGCTCACTAGTCCTCATCTCTTCACTCCTCTAGAGCTACAACTGATACAATAAAAATAATAGATGTTAATACATAAAAATTGAATTGTGGAATGATATATAACAAAATATAATCACTTACCACATAAAAATAGTCATCATGCTCATTTAAAAAATTACCACATCCATGATTTAGAGTGAAAACCACCTGTAGCAACCATCAAGATAAAAATTAAATTGCATACAAGTATCATGAAAATTTTCAATAATAGACCATAAAAGAGAAAATATATTGTCAAATTGACTAATCTATTGCATACCTCTCTCAAAGGATCAAAATAGGATATTGGTGTAGAAAATCCATGGTCCATCGTGCCACCAAAATCGCTAGGGCTATCTAATGTCAACATATAAAAATAAAACAACATATCTAACATTCATATAAACAAGTTCAGGTAATCCCTTTATAAATGTCATAAATGAGAAGCAAATGAAGATGAAAAGAGAAACCATACGACTTCCATAAATGAGAAGAAATTTAAAATGTAAAAGTGCAACAAATTCATAGATAAAAATGTAGAAAATTCATGCAATATGAGTGCAACAACTTTTGAAGGAAGCTAGTCAAGAATGGTGATACTGATAACAAAAATCAAGATAAGGTAAAGGTCAATGATAGTTTGAAGAACTTGAAACATAATGTTAAGAAAAATTTGGGAAGTGATGGAAGTCTATGCAAGAGAACAATCCCTATTTGTGGTAGTGACCTTGCATAAAGAGTAAATGGTTGGGCTTAGTTGAGACTACAGTATAATGCTTATAGATCACAGAATGGTGAAAGTACTAAGTCCACTAGGATAGTCCAAACTCTTGCAAATGTCAAAGTTCAGTGCTCATTGAGATTCAAATTGTATATGCCAATGAAGTAATGTTAATGAGGGCATGTTGTCAACATAGTGATAATGCCACAATGAAGTTCACATGAATGAAGTGAGGATTACTATGTTACTAGTAGCTTTCAAATGGATAATGGAAAATACAATGAATTAGGACATGTCTAGGGTTTTACTATAGCACATGAAGTTGGTTGTTGAGGTGTGCAACACTAATGTACAAGAGAACTTTGGTTAATAATGAGTGGAAGGAAAGATTTCTTGTAACGGTACATGTGTATAGGATAAAATTTGGATGGAGATGATATAGCATAGAAGGGATGAAGAGACAATACCAAGAGGGGATAATAGAACATATGGTGAAATAATAGAGGGTACAATGGGATGGGAGTTGAATGTGATAATGGAACATAGAATGGACTAGTAGAGGTTAGTGGGATGGTCCAAGAGGGGATCGTAGAATGTAGGGTGAACTATTAGAGGTTAATGGGATGGTATTAGGAGGGAATAAAGGAACATAGGGTGAATTAGGGGAAGATAATGGGGCAATACCAAGAGGGGATAATGGAACATATGGTGAAATAAGAAAGGGTAATGGGATGGGAATAGAAGGGGTTAATGGAACATAGGATGGGACTAGTATAGATTGATGGGATGGGCTAGGATGGGATAATAGAATATAGGGTGAACAATTAGAGGTTAATAGCATGGGATTAGTAGGGAATAATGGAACATAGGGTGAATTAGGAGGTTTCTAAGGTTTGACTATAGTACATGAAGTGGGAACTTGACCTATGTGTAGTAATAATAGAGAAGAGTTATATGATGAAACGTGGATAAAGATGGCATAACATAGAATGGATAAAGGAACATAGGGTGGAACATAGGGGATGACTGAACATAGGGTGAAATAATAAAGGATACAATAAGATGGGAGTAGAAGGGCATAATGAAACATAGGATGTACTAGTAGATATTAGTGGGATGGACTAGGAGGGGATCATGGAAAATAGGGTAAACTATTAAATGTTAATGGGATGAGATTAGGAAGGAATATAGGAACAAAAAGTGAATTAGCAGAAGATAATATGACATGATCAAGAGGGGATGATGGAACATATAATGGACTAGTAGAGATTAATTGGATGAGATAGGATGGGATAATAAAACATTTAAGGTGAAGTAAACTAGAGGTTAATGGGAAGTAATTAGGAGGGAATATTAGACCATAAAGTGAATTAGGCAGTGTATAAGGATTGAATATAGGACATGAAGTGGGAAATTGAGGTGTGTAGTAATAATGTATAAGATATTTGGTCAATAACGAGTAGAAGGAAAGGTTTCTTGTAATGATAGCAGGCCAATTATCTTCATTTTCATCCTCCCACCCATGTTACAACAACTAGAAACCTCCAACAACTATAGTAGTTCCTCCCACCCAACTCTAGTTAACGGGGGGGGGCAGGGGGGAATCGAGAAAGGTAAACTAGACTCGAGTCTATACGTAACATCTTAGGCGGCCCAATGAATCTACCTAAGGTGAGGGGAGGAAGGACTCCTAACTAACCTTCTTTCCAACCGGGATACCGAACTATAGTTATCCATCCTTCACCCCTGCACGGTTGGCCTAACTCACTTGATACCGGTTGGAAGGTGCAAGTTAACAAATTGATTTCTATCCGGGAGAAACAAGGGAAACAATCCCTATAGAATAGTAGGGCCCGGGGGATGGAGCAACTGCTAATGATACTACCCAGGGGAGCCGAGAAAGAGGAGAATTCACTCCCTCTGTTGCCGATCGAGTTCATTACCTGTCCTTCACCCCCGCCGATCATCGAGTCGAGTTACCTGTCGAAACAATGCTAATAATGAGAGGGGAAAGCACCCAACTTCTATTATACGGGGCTATGCTTCTCTAGCGTTATGTTGTGGAGCTTTGCTTCTCCATCGTTTGGTGGAGGGGAAGCTCCTTAATGATGAGTAGGAGGTTGGTGCTATTACATAAAGAGATCTGGATGATTTGCTTGCATGCACATTTTTTAGATTTGTATACACAAAATTATGAAAATTGTAGAACCCCAATCCTAGCACCTACAAAACACAAGAAACAAACACATACTTAGATCAAATGCAAGTGAGAATCAAGATTCCCCATGAGATCCATTAAAAATGCTCAAAATAGGAAATAAAATCAAAGAACTCAATGAGAAAGCAATGAAATCCTAATTAAGCAAGCAAACTCTTGATCCCATGGGGGAATTGGTGCCAATTTGATGTGAAAATTGGCCCTTTCCCAACTCCTATGATGCAATTTTGATGAGTGATGAAGGTTGATCCACTTTTTTGAAGATTCACTTGAGCTCCATGATGAAAAATTTGCATAACCTAGCTAAGACCTTGATAAAATTGAGTATAATAAACTTGCTCCAAACTGTGGATGATCAAAATGAGGAGAGAAGCCTCTTATTTATAGAAAGACAAGATGGAAGAATGCCCAAAATGAAGCAATGCAAGATCATTCAACACCCAATGAGGAGGCACCACTTTTCAAGATGTGAATGGGAAAAGGATGTGCACATTTTGATGAATGTGCCCATAAATGCAATTAGGTGGAATTTGAAAATAGTGAAATGACATGTAAGAGGGAAAAAATAATCTCTTAAATGCCACTTGGCTCAATGCACAAGGACATGTAAGAAGGAATGAATGTCTTGTTGGGAGGTCAAATTTGCTTGGATGGATTTTAAATTTGGAAGAATATTCCTCAAAAAAGATGCCAAGTTGAGAGAAAATAGACATTTAATAAATTAATTAAATGTATTTTCATGTGCAAGTGGAAAAAGCTAGAGGATGGGACATGTATTAGGATTAAATTAATCAAGGGGTAATTAATTTAATGAGGGATTAAATGATGTGACTAATTGATTTAGATTTATGGGTTGATTTAAATAAAAAATGAGAAGAATGTGATTTAGAGATTAATTAAATAAAAATTTTGATTTATTTAATTAAAGGGGATGAATGTTAGATTAAATAAAATAAGGTTTAATTTACTTAATTTAATAAGATGACTTTAGAGATTTAATCAAATAAAATGAATTATTTAATTAAATAGAGACATAGGGTTAATTAGATCAGATTGATTGATTTAATTAACAAGAGAGAATGACCTAATCAAATAAAGGATTATTTATTTAATTAAGGGATGAAGAGTGATGATAAGCTGAGATGGTGATTTAGGATGAAACGGTGTTAGTGAATTGAGATCAAGTGCATCAGTATATTTTCCATGTCTACATTTTACCCCTCTTTGAAGCAAAGTACCCACTGCATTGGTTCAAAGAATAAACTGTCTTGATCAAAATTTAAAAAAAAATTGATTTTCAAAAATTGCCCCACTGTTGCCCTAGAAAATGAATTATGCTGATATACTGCCCCCTCGAGAGATCGGACAAAAATTTCAACTTTTTGGGTGATCTCGCGAAAAAATTGGACAAGGTGCCTGACAGGTCCAGAAAGGCTCCGGAAGGTAAAAAATGAGATAAAATGCAAAAAATAGTGCAAAACGGCCCTCAGACAGACAAACATAGGCTTGGGGACTCAAAACCCTGACAAGATGGTTAAACAAGGTCAAAAAACCCTAATTTTTAGGCTTAAATAGGCCTTGAGGGGCCACTTCCAATTCATTCACATTTAGCCTTTAGAGATTTTTGCGATTTGAGTTCTGACCCCTTGGAAAGATGGCACAACGATAGCTTCCTCAACACATTTCTGACAGAGTATGGACACACCAGAGGCTTCTTGGCACTAGACCACTAGTCAGTCAACTTGACCGGATTTCATTTTTTTATTTTCATGCACATTTATTAGGCTAGGAAACTTAGCTTTTTGGAGTGGTCATGTATTGCATCGTTGGAAAACTTAAATCAACATCACATGGCCTTAAACTATGCCGTAGTCATGAGTAGTGACACCACAACACAGTTTGGAATTAGGGTTTAAATTCCAAACCCAGTCGCACATGTAAAGTGCATCAAAATAGTGTTTTTTGCAATTTAGGGTTTAGGTGAAACTAGGCCGCATACTCAAGCTGTGATGCTGTGGCGGGGTTTGAGGGTCAAAGACTCCTAGCGGCACAGTTTGAAACTTTCAAACTATACCACACCCACAGATAGTGACACTTAAGTTGTTTTGGGTACACTGAGACAAATTAGGTTCACAATTTTTTGATGAATTTTAACATGGTGACTTTCCTGATGCAGGAGGAGGCGACGATACTATATTCACATGAGCACAAGTCTCGGGTACTATTCAACATTTTGTAGGGTATACCTGAGTGATAGAAGGAGCATCTAGGGGCCATTGGTCTTTGGTATATCGCTTATGCTCCACCCGTTCAGACACACTTGGTTATTTTTATGGCACTCACTGAGAGATATCATAGCGAGACATATACTTTCCACCTCCTAACAAGTGAGGTGATAGTCACACTAGAGGACGTGTGGTGGATCCATAGATTGTCCATCCATGGAGAGTGTGTGATATATGATGTGGATGCAAGGAGGGAGGCCTACTACGATGTTATGGGCCTTGACGAGCTTGCTTTCTGCAAGGGCCAGATTGAGTTAGAGCGTTATAGGCTCTCTGTGTCACCCTTCTGCCTTGTTATTGCAACCATTATATCAAGTCTCATCGCACCAAATTGGCGGGGCTAGTATTTTAGTCCTAGATGGGAGCTCGCTTTGGAGCACATGGTGTGGAGATGAGTTTGCTTTGCTTGGGGGCCAGTTTTGTTGGCCTCACTATACAAATATCTGCATGAGTTCGCATACCTGGATGACCGAGCTCTTGGGGATGACATTACATTGCTTCATATTTGGGCCTAGGAGCACATCTTCATGCTCTATCTGAGAGTTGTTCCTGTAGATATGGAGCTAGATGATCTAATAGTCTAGAAATACAGAGGCGGTGTTTCATTTACTTTCACTGGACAAGCCGACATTCCTCATTGGAGGAGAGTTTTGGATGATATGCGAGTGTTCACATGGTGGCCATACCTTGGATGGCCTACATGGTATAATGACGTACAACTTTTCTTCGCCTGCTAAGATAGATTGATGTAGGGCAGGGAGTACACAATGCTCAAGATGTACCTACCAGGTAGGGTTCGGAGATAGTTCGGCGAGCCACAAGATAGGCCAGATGATCAGTATGTGGCCATTTTTGCACAGACAACAATCCAGAGCTCCTCAACTTGTTATATTCCTACACATGAGGCAGTGCAAAGTTTCATGCAACTGGTGGCTATGCCATGGCCATATGACTAGGGTCAAGTAGATGCAGGCATGACACAAGAATACAGAGATTGGTTTTTTCCACCTCTTCGATTGAAAGTTCTAGGGACACCTTCCGTATGGCGGAGGGCTAGAGGTCGAGGAGCAGGACAAGGCCGAGGGAATGAGGACCAGGATCAGGGAGGTGGTGGGCCACCACCACATCAGCCAGTTCATGATGGGGGGCCACCGGATCAGCCCCAATAGGTAGGGAGCCATAGGATGATCAGGATCAAGTTCGGAAGGACTAGGACCAGGCACACTAGGATCATGGACACCAGGACAGGGTCCTAACACCGCCCATAACTAGGGATCAGGATCAGCCACCCGTGCAGCCACCCCTATAGCTAGACCCTAGAGATGGCCAAATTTTGCAGCTACAGGCCCAAGTACAGGCACTTACAGCTAAGAGAGATTAGCTATGGGAAGAGCAGGACTAGGTCTAGCAGAGATAGGCTATGGAGCTGCAGGAAACGACAGAGATGGGAAAACAATAACAGATAGAGAGTATGTCTACATCCTCCTCTTAGAGCATGGTACCACTTTGATCGTACAGGGAGGCTATTCAGGAGGCTAACTATTGCAAGCTACATTATTATCAAGCCATGTCTAGGGCAGCTCGAGTGCTAGATTTTTCACAGAGGACATGCCACAGACCCACAGAGGATCACAGGGAGAGAGCAAGTGGTGAGGGCAACAACCAGTAGGGCTCACCTTCATTTTGATTTAGAGACAGGATTATTTTTGTGCCCCATGGGCTCATTTTTGATAGCCCAGTGGGCCCTTTGTAATTATGTACTTGATACACACTTGATATGATTCTTTTGTACCATGACAGTGTAGTTATTTTGATGATATATGAGATGATGATTTTGATCCGATATGATGTGATATGTCATATCTTTACTTTGATGCATTATGGATGGATCTTATTTCTATATGCTATGCAATGATTCTATGTGATGCTATGATGATGATACTTTATGGTGCTTATGTGATGATGTAATGTGATGGTTTATGGATGCATTTCTTTTTTAGTATCTTTTCTTATGTATTTTTTATGATGTATTCAAAATGTTATGATGTGCAAATGCTTAGACTAACAGATCTATATTATGCATTGATGGATGGTAAGATGTGTGTAATTTTCTCATGTATGATATGCACTTATGATGTTATGATGTGATGATGTATGATGTATGAAATGTTAGATGCATGTGTTATGATATGATGCTTATGCAAAATGGATGTTTTGATATATGATATGTGATGTATATGTGATGGCGTAATGGATACTTTTATGACATGTGATATGATTATGGAAATGGATGGTATGTATGCATATGATGTGATGGGTTGTTAATAATGCTTACGTACATGGTATGCTCGTATGATTATGCAATGGATGCTTATGAGATACATGATGTGGATTATATAGGATGATTTATGAAATGTTTATGCTATGGTTTATGAGATTCTTAGAATAACCAATCTATATTATGTAATGATGGAGATGCAATGCATATGGTATGATTATTTTTTCTATTTGATGCAATATGCAATATGCTGAGGGTTTGTGGATGCAAGATTAATGCAATGGCCATAATGATTTGTGATTAACTATCATGGTACCATGTTAGCGTGAAAAGCAAGAGATAGAAGAAAGTAAGAGATTCCAACAAGACACAAGATGATGATGATGATGATGCATACCAAGGAGTTGGGATTTTAAAAGGGCCAATTTCCTTATGTTTGATTACACATGGGGTATGATGCATCAAGGTATTAAGAACCAAGATGACGTTGTACTTAGTCTGATGGACTTTGATTTGACAATTAGATAGGAGTACTCTTGTTCATACCTAGCATACAGAACCTTATTCAGAATGCAGTTCAGATATTTCAGACATCTCAAACCAAAACATAGAAAAGCAAGCCTTCCTATGTGGTCAACAAGACACCTAAAACATCCTCCCTACAAACCAAGCAAAACACGCATGACCAAGGTTATATTACAAGAATATATGACAAGCACAACAGATAAAAAGATCATGATCATTGCCCCATTCCTTTCTCTCTAAATCCATTTGTTTTGGGACATCATCGAGAGGTCATTGAAATGAGTGCAAAAAGATCAGTCAAAAGACAAAGATAAAGTAAACAAACAAGCTAATGTTCTTCAATGCCGCTATCCAAGACTAAACTATGGTGACACCTGATGTTGATGTCAATTGTAGGAAGGATGCATCCTAGGACATGATGATATCAGATGATTTGATATGGGACTGATTGAATGATAGGCTATTGACACAAAGAGTTGACCAACTTTTTTACGTAGTAACCTAGACTTGAGATTTTGACGTTTAAGTTTTTACTTTTGAACTGGTATACTTGTTTCTGACTGTTTTACCAAAGGTTGAGGATGACGATTATTTATTGTGAGTGATGTTTATTGCAGATGAGAGAAAGATGAGACAAATGGATTTTTTCAAATATTTGGATGTTTTTGAAATGTTTTGAGGCTGTTTTTGGTATTTTCAAGATTTTAGAAATGTTTTGATTTTTCAAATTTTCAAATATTTTGGGGTTTTTGAGATTTTGACCAAGAGACTAACCTAAAGACCTATCCTAGGGGCCTTGGGGGCTGATCAATAGATTATCCTTTCCTAAGTTATACATGTAGAGACCATGTAGTTCGATTGGCATAGACTATTTATTGTGAGATATGAACAAATGGACTGTCAGCTTATTATGACGAACTCCTAAAGGACTGACCTAAGTGTTTCGGGGGATGATCAAAGATCAACCTTGCCTACATTCAAGGCTTAGAGATGATGTAGTTTGACAAGATGACTATGTTTTTGACTTTTTAACTTTTTGACCTGTTTTTGGATTTTCTAATTTTCTGATGTTTTTGGATTTTTTCAATTTTTTGATGTTTTGGATTTTTTTGATTTAGGAACCTCAAGAACATACATGAATCCGATCCGATGAGAACATGCCCCTAGCATGATGCAATAGAATACTATGATAAAGGCAAGACAAACTTACCTTGAGAATGGGCCGAGTAGTACTAGGAGGGATCATGACATGAACACAAGACCAAGCTATGATGTATATGTCAAACGGATGATGGATGGGGATATGGAATATGATGGATAATGGAAGTGTAATGGATGGATGGCATAGACCAAGCCATGAAGATCCTATTGAATGGAAAGTGCTTATTTACACAAGGCACATGTTTGCTAGGTTTTCACTAAGGTACTTGCCCAAAGTGCCACCGAAGTGATTTTCACTAGAGGATGATTTTTCTCTTTACTATTTTTTTATCCTTTTTCTGATTTTTTTGGTTTTTTTGGTTTTTTGATTTTTTTTTTGTCATCACGACACCTGTTCTCCAGGTTTTCATCAGGGTGACCATTTTCTTAGGAAATTTTCTAATTTTTTTAATTTTTGGTTCTATACCTTGAAAGATTTAAGCATAGAACTTTTTAAGATGGGAGTTGTTCATGGACTCCTGTAGAGGTTCCCCTTCAGGTATTGATAATTGATATGCCTCTAACTTGTAACTTGTTGTGATAACGAATGGCCCCAACCAGTTGGGTTCAAATTTTTGTTTGTCGTCTAGATTTGGGACATTCTTCTAGTTCTCTTTTAGCACAAGTTCTCTGACCTAGAAGGTTTTTCTCTTGATGTTCTTGTTATAGTTCTGCTTGAGTTAGTTCTGATACACTTGCAAGTGGTTTAATGCCTCTAGTCGTCGTTCATCTAGTAGTTCCAGCTTGTTCAGTCTTGACACCCGATATTCCTCATCCATGATGATATTCTATAGTGATATTCTTGATGATGGGAGCTCGATCTTGATGGGTAATATGGCTTCTTATCTGTAGACCAGGGAAAAGGGGGTGGCACCTATTGGTGTGCGGATGCTTGTTCGATAGGCCCAGAGGGCGAGATTCAACTGCAGATGCTAGTCATGACCAGTGATCCAATTTGTGTGCGAGAGTCATACTTTGGGATGTTGCTAGGGATGTCCAATAGGGATCCAATTGTTGCCATGGCATATGTTGCTTTGTTGTTTCCTCTAGGTATCTGCTCAAATGTGATTTCAATGAAGGACTCCTTAAGAATTTCCACCAATTTCTTGTATGTAGTTTTCTTTTTGTCCTTAGTCTAGTACTCACCATTCACTTGATTGATTATTAGCTGCGAATCCCCATACACCTTGAGAGCCATGATATGCCACTGCACTACTATTCTGAGCCCTATGGTTAGAGCCTCATATTTTGCAATATTGTTCATGCAAGGAAATGCCAACTTGTAAGATCTTGGTATGTAGTCTCCTTGGGGGTGATGAAAAATACCCTGGCTCCTGAACCATGTTGTGTGTAGGAACTATCAAAGTACAACTTCCAGTGGTCTACTATGATTAAGTTGAAAATGGATTCATCAGGTAATTATGAAATTAACAGATTCTCTAAGTACATTGGCGCTTCTACCAATTGGTCTACAATAGCTTTCCCTTTGATGGCCTTACATTCCATGTACTCAATGCCCATATTCTGATAGGATCATGACCCATTTGGCCATCCTTCCTGTGAGCATCACCTTGGAAAGCAAGTATTTGAGTG